>JAGXCT010036421.1:0-66728 GCA_022495035.1 Philopotamus ludificatus | reverse complement strand
CCGCACTCAGATGCAGAATCGTTGTTAGACCCGCCGCATTGAAAGGGTTAATAAATAAAACAAATATTTCATTAACATTTAATTTAGAAATTTAATAAATAATATAATGTAAAAGATTTTTTTAAGATGTATTATGTAAAACTCTCAACATATTATATATGCTGTATGTATGATAATAATTTGAGCATTTACTCCATAGAAATTTCAATTGGAATATTTTTCGTATGGAACGAAGTGTTTTACACATAATGAAAATATTTTTATATTATTAATATGGCCGCAATAACGCTTGATATTCCTAATATGAAGAATTAGAGAAAATACCATAGCTTTTCTTCTCCCAGAATAGCAACGATAATAATAAGATCAAAGTCCGATTAAAAAATAAATACAATTAAATATTGTAATATTATACATTTTTATTTTAAAAAATGATATTAAAGGTATTCCGCTTTTGATGTCGCGGCATTCTAAAAATACGAATTTTATTCAAAGAGTTGCCCCGAAAGCCTCCTTTACCTTTACCTTAACTGTATCAAATATTAATTATATATTTTATATTATTTTTACGTCGACCCTAATGCCATTATATTCATTGAAACGTCTTTGGATACATAACGAGGATTTATCAGGGCTATACCCGCAAATCCCAAGTTATTTAATGGACAAATGTCGAAATAATTCCTACCAAAACCCGTAGGACCTCTTATTCCCATTCACTTATTTTTCCAACGTCGAAGAAAAAATTCTATAGAAAGTTTCCGGTTAATGGATACGGTTAGGTGCCAATAATGGGACGTTCCAACTGGTAACATGGCACATAATAATACTAATCATTGGCCACAAAATGCCTATTCGTATGAATAATGCTAGGGGGGAAATCGATCACTATGATGGATATACTTTATAAACTATTCCATGCGACAAAGGATTTCGTTATGATATTGTCATATACATTCTGAAGAGGTATAGATAATAAATTTCGTTATAAAATTATGAATAATATAACAATTTAAACCGCAAAGGTAATAAATCTCAGTTGCGCTAATGAAAGTTTCGATTTAAATCCGCGTAGTCTGAAAACTTTCGTTAAGTCGGAACTATTTTTTCTTCGCAAATACTAATGCAATTTAATATTAATATACAATTTATGTAATTTCGAGCTTATATCTGTCCTTGTGATGGTTTAATAAAATTCATGAGATATTTCACCGGTGATTAATCTTTCTTTATACAACCTAAAGTTCTCGGGATTGTAATTTTATTAAATTAAAGGACCCGTGAAAAAATATTGCCGCATCTCGTCTGATTCCCAAATTTAATAAAAATAATTAATGGAAATTCATGTCGAATTAATGAGATCCTTTCAATTGTACCATAATTGAAAAATGATTAAATACTTACGTGGCCCTAAGTATACGCTAGTTTCAAATGCAATACGTCAAGACATTAATTAGGTTTATGCAGGTGTTGGTTGTGCACATTTGTTAGTATTAGTGGCCATTTTGCCAGTCATTGAACAGGAAAAGGTTTCGACCCTAATTCTGACCGCAAAGTCGCTGTTGTTCGAAACCGCAAAAAATTAGTCTTATCACTGTTTTAATACAATCAATTAATTACGAGGCCGGTTGGGTGTCGCCACACAAGATTAGGGTCCCAGCTGGTTTTCCTTTATGGCCCACATATCAGTAAATTCCATTTTGGATCAGCCGTGGAAACGCTCGAAAAGCTTTTGCACGCAGAATTAGACATTGTTGCGAGAGGAGCTTTAATTCTTATCGAGATTTCGATTTACAGCAAAACACAGCATTTTTTGCGACTAATTATAACGTCTAGAATAATTCTAAAACTAAATTAATCGCTCGCTTAAAAAATCGATTAACTCCATCCAAAAATCGTGTTAAAAAAATTGTATTTAATATATAAAAAGTACCTTTTATTTTCTAATATATAAAAAGCATATTAAATTCCAGTTTTTTGCCGACTACAGTTGGGTTAAAACGTCACGATTGCTAACATTTTAAATCACTTTTAATATTCTTTCCGCTTTCACGTTTTTTGGCCCATTGTAAAAAATGGAAATTCTGAAAATTGAAGGATACGTTTGTGGTATTTTTTGCTTTTTTTATTTAATATAGAATTGAAATTAAATGAAGCTACCCACACCATATTCAATATTTATGGATACAACTTGAATCCATTGAAAGTATGATAGTATTAGAAATTCAAAAATGGTGAAATTACAAATCAAAATCATGAAGACCTTGTAATTGATGATGATACTTCAAATTCGTTAATGGAGTCCAATCTACGTAAAATAATCGTGGAATTGTCACAAGATCTCGATTTTTCATGTTCAACAGTGTAAGATAATTTTAAAAAGCACGGAAAATAATAGACAACGAATTTCGGTCCCGTGCAAACTTCCTCCAACGGTCTAGTAATCGTTTTATCTTACCTCTCTAGATATAAAATTAATCAGAAAATAAAATGTGGGTCTTATACACTAATCCAAGGAGAAAAAAACCAATAACGTTAATCGAATCAGGTACCTGTGTCTACCCCTGAGTCAACATTAACTGAAAAAGGTTATTTTTTGTATTTGGTTGGATATTTTGGAAATTCAATTCAATACAAATTACTAAAACTCAATTAGACATTTACAATAGTATTGTAGAAAAATATCAGTTTTAGAAAATAAACATAGATCAATTCTCCAGTACAATAATGTCCGAAATCACTTAGAATCTTATTTAAAGAAAAACAGTAGAAATTTATGAAAGAGTTATTAATATAGCCATTCTAATGGATTCTATTTGAGACTCTAAGTTTTCGTTTTTTTTCTCTATAATAATTCTTTTAATATAAATCCTACATGTCCTACAAAAATTTGTCTAAAGAATAAATATTATAAATAATCATTGGCCTTTATTGTCCGCAATTTCAAAAAAAAAATAACAATATTCGCTTCAGTTGCCACAGGCGCGTTGTTTTTTCTCGCTCGCATCCCATATGATGTGTTCTCTGTCTGCGACGGGACATCGCTGAGTGTGCGTCATATTGATTAGTAGAAAAATCCAAAATATCGAACAAATAATGAACCACATTATGAATAACTATTTAAAAAAAAAGACTTAGGGTCTATTTTCTGTTATAAATATACCCCCTTGAAACGACGCGATTGTTTTCAAGCCGTTGTGACGAATCAGTTAAAAATCTGCCTTTACTGTAGAACAAAATCAGAGATGATGAAAAATATTCCCAGTTTTTGTATAAATATACTTTCATTAGTCTCCAAATCAAGGATATAAATAAAACTATATTTATATATTTAACCACATTATGCAAACTTTATATAGGTGAGTGGCGCTTTGGTATTTTTTCACTGTTTATTAGTAAAATATATTAAAAAATCCTAATTGAGGTAAATTTTAACCACCACTAATGCAATTAAAACCATGGTATTTAGATCACATGTCAATTTTGTTTTCAGCGAATAAAATCGATTCAAAGAAATTTGAAAAGCAATTCCTCGATTGCGAGTTAACCAGCTCCGTATGCTGCGAAGATTTAAGACCAAATAAATATTGAAAACAATTTCGATAAACGCTGCCCCGGACCAAGTCGATTTGCGTTTAAATTTATTATTATGTTTAATACACACAACTTACAAAAGATATAGAAAAAAATAGTTAATGTATGTTTCGTCTGATTATATCAATTTTATGCTTTAATTTGTTTTAAAAAAAGACTATATAAAATATGATGCCCTCCTCTTAACACATTCCGGTCCGCTGGGTTCTGCGCCGAGTTTTGCGTTGGGCTGGGCGATTTCACGAAAAAAATAGCAAAAGTTAAGTACTTCAGTTAAATCGATATAAACTCTGATACCATTTAAGTTAACTTTTTTTGTTGTATTCAGAAGGTTATCTCTATGTAAAAAAAATAATAGTTCAAAACTTAGTCTGCGTATCAATGAAATATAAATGTGTTTGGTTTAAATCAGCGCCAACGAGGACTCGAAAACGCGTCCCCCGTACTTCTACGTTGGCCCGCTAGGACGCGTTTTCGAGTCCTCCGGACCGCAACATGTTAATGTATTCCATCATGGTTACACCACGCGCGACCTTCTTAACATATCAAAAATGACCGCCATTTGTTTTGTTTCCGAACCCTTTCAACAATATCAGGATCAATCACACTACGCGCCAAACGACCCTCTTATTACCTAAATTATTAATTAACTTAAAGGCCCAATATTTTTTTAACAAAGGAAAAAATCATTATCGTTCGGTTTATAATACCGATCGGTCAATGTCAAAACTGTATGTATAAACAATCTCATTTTTAAGCATTTAAAAGCTAAAATAAACCGTATGGGTATTGGGTAAGCCGTAATTAAAAAAAACAAAGGTGAGGAGTTGGCGTGTATACGGTTTATACATTTATTTTAAAATTGTTTGTAAAACGTGATATTTACGTGGTATTAATCTATTTTCTTAAAAAAATATAAGTTTCAAATTAATCACGTATACCAAAATATACTTAAAATTAATCACGTATATGATAGAAAAAAATTAAATAACTAAACGGGTCGATATGCAATTAATCATGTACAAGGGGTTGAGTAATGGGTTTAGGTTTATACAACCTTTTACGTTATACTTTTAGCGATTCAGACGATATTGTAACTCTTTTCATTTAATCACATTGAAATATGTCATATTGGATTTATATCTGAAACTGAAAAATTAAGACAAGGAGCCTACTAATGAGAATTATTCGATTCTTTGGATACATGACATAAAATAGAAAAGACAGTCTGAAGATACTGATACTGATGGTGGTTTTTATTACAGATCCGAGACAACCTAATGAGAGCTTTCTCCGTGGTAACATTTTTCAAAAATTAAATGACTACTAAAAATAAATACTTTCTAAATGATGCGTTTTGCGAAAATAATGTTTTTGAAAATTTCTCAAAATCACGTAAACACAATTTAGATCTAAGCAGATTGCATAAATATAACTGCGATAATGAGCGAAAATTACAGCCGAAAATAGCAAATTCGTTAAATTAATATAAGCTGAGCAATAAAGCTGTTACGAATCGAAAAACATCACATGTCTACTTGACCCACGCAATCTGGTGATGCTGTTATCTGAAAATAATCTTGATAAAAATGCTGCATGATAACATAGCGGAACACTTTCATTGATACACGTGCTATAAATGTTTGCAGAATTAAAAAAAATCATACATACACACAGTGTGCAAATAAATTGAATTTGTCAGAATAAATACGAAACGTCTATCGTTTTCTCTTTTTTCAGACATCTGAACATCCGACATCTGGCTTTGATCTAAAACTAAAATAATCGAATTAATTATTTGTACTGCGCGAACGTGGCTAGAGTGATTAAAGCGTATCATAATATTTTTATAGGTATTTCACGGCATAGACGATGTCAATCATAGTTAGTCCTCCGCTGTATAATTTGTTGATATAATCCTGTGCCTTTTGTGAGATTAGTGGAAATTCCGCAAGTAAATCTCTAGGTTTTCGCGCTGATCCTACATTTAATTTTATGCCCCTAATTATAATTATTTAAAGTTCATGGCAGACAATGGTATTTTAATAAAATTATTATTATTTCTATCGTATTCATTTTGGGATAAGCAATAAAAATAGATTAAGCTTTTATTAAAAAATATATTTCAAGTCTCTCTTTTTCTTCTAAATATTATTATCAGACATTTCAAACAAGCTTATATTTGAAAATCTCCGAAGGGAATAACATAAATATACTTATTTTTATCAAACAAAAATTATTCTGGAATTCTCGTGAGTACATCAATCGATGTTTGGCCATATTTATGAGATTATATGTAATAATATGTATGCAAATGAAAATATACGAAATATTTCAATTTCAATTGACATTTTAATGAATACTACATATTTTAGATTCTGATGTATTTCAAATAACTTCGTCTTGTATTCATACATATTAAAACAAATTAAAATTTGATATAAATATAATAAAAAATCTCAGTTTTAATATTTAATTTACCATATAATTTATAAATTCAGCGGTAAATTCTATACGAGAGAATGTCCTTGAGGGTCCATCTTCCTCTACCTCTCGTCGCTCTACGTAACTACGCATCGCCAGAAAATTCTGAAACTTTTTTCTTACAAGATCTAAATGATATAAAAAATTTTATCCCAAAATACTTGATCAATTTCAACAACAAGGCAGAGTAACAACTTTTTTAACAACCTGATATCAAAAATACACTGTGTGGTGCTATGTTATGGCTGAAAGACTTCCATATTTCTGTGAAAATAAAGAAAGTAAGTCAGAAAAAATCAAATGACTGCTGAATAGGACAATGGTAGAAAGTTTTTACGCCCAGCAATCGAAGATAGTCAGAAGTGAACGAATAATTTCATTCGGTCTTTCAGTATTAAAATTGACAACTACATGCATCTGTTAAAACGTAAATTTCGATTATATTATAATGTCAGGGTTATAGTCACGTTCTGTGGTCCTCTCCTTATCTGGACGTTACGTGCCACGATCTACTCCATGCGGTCCGATGCGGCACTTCCCCTAGGGGTCTCCCGGAGGCGGGCAGAATCGGACACATGAACATGGACCTGGTCAGCAATGTAATTTGCTACAGGGCATTTGATCGCTTTGCATTGACTTTCGGAGAGTTGTGCAAGGCTACTCCCCCCTTCTCTTCTCCCTTTCCTTTACGCATCACCTACGAGGGTCGTGGACTTGTGAGTCGTAGCGTAGTCGAAGCGTTTAATTTTTAATACTTACAGCAAAATGAACACTATTTAAGAATTTATTTATTTATTATAGTGTCATAATGTTTTGTTTTTTCGTCAGACGATACTATGCGCTTTGATCTGCTGTACCTATTGTAACATTTTGTGTTTTTTTTATATTTTCTTATCGGTAAGATATTAAAAATTATGTCCTATCTCAGTGCCTAAACAGCTAATGACCAGGGTCAAATTATGTTTTATAAAAATTTCAAATCGGCCCGTTTCCAAAAAGGGTCGTGCCCCTGCTATAAGATATTAAATATATATAGATATTTTTGTCATTAACTATCCAGTAAATGTTGAAGTTCAAGAGTAGTTAAATTTTCGGCTCAATATCCTAATTAATAAAAGAGTTTTACCGATTCGCCCCTTAGGTAATGTTTTAAGCAATTTTAGTTTAATTTTCAAAATCACCCATTTAAAGAAAAAAACAGCTTTTGCACCGATTTAACCGACCCCAACTGGTATATGCGATGTGGGTGGATGGCAAGGGATGGAACTGTGTGTTACAAAAGTTATAACGTGAATAGCCTCACTAGCGATTAAAATTCGTGTTCAAATTTTTTCATAAGTAAAAAATATAAACCTTAATAAGATAAACGATCAAAAATATATAAAGAAAAATCATAGTTTACTTACCCAATAACAGCAACATAAGATCACTAATCGCCAAACTAAACAGATAGTAGTTGGTCGCCGTATGCATCGAAGTGTTTTTGATAATCACCACACACACGGAAACATTTCCCACAATACCAGTTATCCCAATCAAAATATAAAGCACAGTGATGGAGATGGCGAGGTTCAACGCCAACCGCTGCGGCCCTATTTTATACTCCAAATATTCCTCCAAGGTGCAATTGAACAGCGGATTGTTATCGTGGCATCTGGACTCAAACTCGTTGCTGAGCGACGACGCATTATCCACGACGCCATACAGCGAGCTGAAGTTCAGCTGAAAATTGTCGGTAGTAGTCGAATCACTCACGTAAGTCTCCATCGCTATTACTATTCCTATCACAGATTTATTATGCACTTCACACCACTACCTCAACACGAACGCACTGTGGTAATAATCGCAGAATAGCATGGTACACCACGTCGCTTCACGCCATTGCTGTCGATGACAGATGACCTGCCATAGCCATAGCCGGTCTTCTATGTATTGATAAATTGATAAAACATTTTACGGCAAAGTGTTCAACTCCCGGTGCCGGGTGATCTGTAACGAGAAAAGTTTCAAATTAAAAATAAAACTGGTCAACGTGCGACGACACTTTCGCTACGATTTATTACTGCTCTGCGACATATTGCAAAAATAAAAATTCTAAAAAAGCAAAAGCTATCACGGGATTGACCAAATCAATTTATTACTTTGTTTAAATTCGGTATCACCATTTTTTAAATATATTTTTCTTGTATAATGTAAACCGAAAAGTAATGAATTTGTTTTTGTTGTGCCGTTTTTACATCAATTTATAGCCGACTGCCGTCGAAAAAAAAGCGACGACTTTTAATAAATAACCAAAGACGTATAGTGCAACATTATGATTGAGAAGCTCTGCAGAATCCACCTTATTCGCCGGATATTGCACCACAAAATTATCATCTTTTTAAATGCCTGGAATAAAATTTTTGACGGCGGTCTACTAACACTAAACGTCGTAGTTTAATGCCAAAAATAGGTTGAAATTTAAATTAAACATAGATAATATCAATACGAATTTAATAATAAGTTATTTTAATAACATTCATAAACATAAAAATAGTAATAGTTTAATTTTAATAATATTTCTTCTATTTGTATTTCATTATTGAATAGGAATGACATGAAAAATAGTATATACATTTTTTTTTAAATATCTTTAAATCTTCTTACAAACTTATTCCGTAACAGAGTTATCACATCAGGATTATAATCATATTTAGATGAGATTCGGCTGCCATATTTTCAAATTGTTTTAAATCCTCTCGTTTCAAGTGCGCGTCTAGGAAAGAAAGTTTCTTCTTTCTCCGGCGCTAACCATGTCTGTCAATGTTTTGTTCTTTCCTTCGCAATTTAAATCATTTAGTTTTCCTGTAATGTCAGAGAGAAAAGTAAGATCAACAATCCACTTATCATCTTCCAATTAAGGATACGATTTCTTAGCCTTTATTTGAAGTAAAAGACCCAAGAAACGTTAGCAAGGGGTTAGCCTTCTCATATCGATGTGCAATAGTAATCCCCCAAGATCAGAGTCGTATTCTTCTAGTAATGCTGTGAATATTTATCTTTGCAAATTGTTTCCACGAATAGAATGAACTATTTTGAATGCTACATTTATCACATCGTTTGATTCTAATATCATTTAGCACAAAACCTGCTAGTAGTAAGCTTGTAGTAGTAAAAATACTTAGATTAATTTTTCGATACAAAAGAGGAATCGAAAAATTACCTGATCTCTGAAGAATGATTATAGTAAGTAATATTTGTATAGTGCTTATTAAAATATGTTTTTTCATGTAAAAAAAAATCCTGTTTACCTTATATATATATACCACAGAATAGACATTTATTTGAGTGCATCTATAGATATATTAATTAATATTCATGAATTGCAAATAATACTGAGCCAAATATTCATCCTACATATATGAAAACCGTAACCGTCCGTATCCAAGTATTCGCGTACTACGTGGACCTCAAAAGATAATAAGATGATACAAATTCCTTGAAACGTATTTGATATAAAAATGCATAGCTCTTATATTATTTTTATTCCGTAAGTTTATACTATTTACTAATATTAAATAAAAAATTTACCGTTTTGGTTGTCATTTTAATATCATTTTATGCAAGATCATTTTTCTATATATAAAATGTTTTATATATACTGAAAACTGAAATAAAATATTTCTATATAAATAAAGTTTAATCGAAAATAAAAATAAAGTATATTTTTAAATTATATAATTTTCTATAAAATTTAATAGTTTTAGATGTCAAATTGTATACACATATATTTATATGAAATTTTAGAATGCGGTCAGAGTGGTTTTGGTATTCAGCCAACATTGTTCATGAAACATTCCTCATTACATCCAGCGACAGGAAATACATCCTGATTTCTTTCCGGTATAAACTCAAACAAATAAATTTGGCAAAAATATATACATATTACATAAGAAACTTTTATAAATAACAATGATTTAATTAATTTAATATTCAGAGTACATGTATAATTCTATTAAACTAATTAATGGATACGCTGAAAGATGCTCTACAAGGAATAATATGGAATTCCGGAGCCAATTTATTTTAAGAAAAGGCAATGGGAGGAAAACTAGCCCATATATCTATCCACGTAGTTTTAGGTAATAAATTTTGTTGCTAAATTTATTTAACTACTAATTTAATATATAAAAATAAAAACCGATTTCACTAGTTAATTTGCTATACGTGATTGTTTTTTTAAAAAATCGTCATCATAAATTCCCAGCATGAAACCAACTATGTGAGATAAAATTTAATGAATACACTCCGTTGCTAAAAATACAAAATTGAATTTTTAAATATTTATGCGGCGAAGGAAGATAATCCTTGCAAAAATATACGCCATCTTTTCATCAGATTTGAGGGAGGTTGTGGCAGTCAGATACTGTTTCTATAGCATGTCTTATATTATCCTCTCTTTATAGCGTCTAATTAGATTATTTTTAGATATCGAGATAAGTCCGAAACCTGCGAAATAAAGGGCTACTTTGCTACGACGGCGGTCGTAACTCACACATGCGTCACTAAACCTTCAGCTAGACAGATGCCCCGGCGGTCGATAATGGATTAAAAGATTACCGGCCACACTTCATACATTTTAATAAGCTGATATAACGTTAAACCATTTTTTTGACGTTTCGCATAATGCGATGGAGGTCTGCCATGAAAAAAAATTGGCAATATTTGACGCCAAAATTGTGGGAGCGAAAAAATAATATCGAAAACACTGTTGTATACAAAAATTTTCATGAATAACATTCATAATATCAACAAAAAACTAATTTTCAATTTGATTTACATATCTAGAAATGGTTTTTGAACTTTATTTTATTACTATATCTGCAATTAAAGGGTTGTAAATTTCTAGTTAGAAATTAATACGTTATTTTCGTTCTGGGGGCATGAACTTGAAAATCTACACCAATCAACAAGAGAAAAGTCAGAAAGGTTTTTCTAGAAACTAGGAAAAGTTAACAAGTTAGGTAAATGGATACCTCACAATCTTAATGAGCAACTCTGCTCTCGCTTAAAAAGTAAAGCTTTTTTAATCAGGTGATAAAAAATGGGTTACCTATATTGATATCGTAAAAAAAAACAATGGTTTAAAAAGTATAGACTGTCAGATCGGAAATCAAACATTCATGAATAGAAGGTTTGATTGTGGCATTGTGCTACCTTAAGGCAAAACGATGCAAGGCATCGGGGACCTCGGCATTTACTCGGCATTTATCTCTCGGGAGGCCCTAAAATTTTTATGAAAAAATAAATATTTGTAACGTCGGTATAAGCTAATTAAAAAGACAAGCGAGAAGAAGGAATACAAATTAAGAAGTTCAATTATGTTTTTCTTTGTTTTTTTTTTGTTACATAAAGTGATGTGAAATTAAAAATGATTCCATGACATTGGCAAAATATACATATTAATTTAAATTAGAAATGAACAACACGTTGATATTTTGAAAAGTGAAATAAAATCAGAGCTGATCAACTTATGTTTCAATATTTTTCATAATATGTATGCTTATCTTTAAGATATTTACGGTTAAATTTATTTATTATTCTATTGAAATTAAGCTCGAATCTTCTAAATAATAACTTGACATCCTGCAAATCTTAAAAAAAAAAATTGAGAAATTTGACCTCTGATCAAAAAGTCTAAAGAATAAAAAACAACAATACAGTCAGCCCTCCTATATATAAATCGCTGCTTTTTACAAAATTCCTTGTCAACCAAAGAGCATTGACCTTTATTTCGCTCGGCAATGTATAATAGATTTACGAAATATCTAAATTGACCTTAAAAATATTAGAATTTTGTGGAAAACAGCGATTTACAGGAAATGTTATTGGGGGGCTGACTGTATTCGCTTTTGTAGCCACGGCTTATGTTTTTCTCGGTCGCATCCGGTACAATGTGCCAAGTGTGAGTTAAACATATACTGGCGATCGGTCCACCGGCGGCGTGTCCGAAGTCTACGGCGAGATCTCTTTGGGTGTGCGTGTCATTTACGCATCATATTGATGTAAATGTGAATAACATATTTGAAAAAAAATCAAAATATTGATCAAGATTTCATTTTTATCAATATCTTCATTCTGAAGAAATTTTCCATTATAAATATACCCCTTCGGACGACGTGGATGGTTTCGAACCACCATGACAGATAGGTTAAGGTCAATCGAGGCACTGTCCCATTTATCCTAATAAAAAAAAGCAGTTTTTGAAACTTGTTTTCATTCTTGGTATCCAAACGATTTGCGACCTAGCGGGGTGGAATATGCGAACAGAACCGATTTGTGTGTGTTTGGGGCAGTCTTTTATCTGCCTTAGTCATGTGGTCGCTAGCTTTAGTTGAGCTGTTGCTCAAACGCAAAGGAATGATATTGTTTGGTCAATAAATAAAGAGAAAAATCCCATACATAGAAGGTAGCTTTTTGTTTACTGTTTAAAGGTCTGTTTGGGGCAGTTTTATATCTGCCCTGGTCACGTCGTCGCTAGCTTTTATGTGAACGAGTGCTATTGTTTGGTTAGTCGATGAAGGTAAAGAGGAAAGTTCCGTATTATTGATGCTCAAAGAACTGAATTACAGAGATAAAAGTTTAAATAATATGTAGAAAAATAATTCAGTAGTTGTTTTTTCATTTCTAAAGATAGACTAAATAAATATTTTCGAATCATCCTCGTATGTGTACATATCTTAATATCAATTAAACTTAATAAGATTAACGAAAATTACATACGTATAATATTAATATAAACATACAGCATATGTCGTGCAGAACCAAATTGAAATTACGTACTTTCAAGTATTAAAACTTAATGTTTGCAATACGACGTTCAAACATATTTGTAATACAAACAATTTAGGATATATCCTTAATGTTTTGACGAAAATATTAAGACTGTAAATAATTATTTCAATGCATTACGATAATGATATATAATTAAACTTGAATCATAACTATAGTTATGTCTAAATTATCTTGCGAAAACCTTTCATTACCGAAACGTAACCATTAATTTTAACATTACTTTCTTTACGGAAGTAATATTAGCTGAAAAGGCATCATCTGGCTCGAGCTAACGTACACGTAAAACCCTCATTATCCGATTATTATACTGAATTTTTCCGTAAAACTCGCACACAAATCAGGTTACTATAAAATGAATACAAATTTCGGAGTCTAAATTTATTTAGTCGACCGCGATCGATTCAATTTTCAACGGAGACGAGCCAAGCTGGGTTAAATGAATAATGGGACAGATAATGACGATAGCTGAAAGTAAATCGACTTGTTGTACCCAGGGTGAACATTGAACTTAATTTCGATCACGTGGTTCGAACTGCCGGATAAAGTGGACTGGAGAGAAAGAATCTGGGTCAAATGACAACAAGCTTGTGGTCTGTGATCTAACCAATATTGGAAGTGGGATGACTGGTACTGGACCATCCGTAATGTTATACAGATGCCCTATAAGCTACGCGGGAATCGTGAAATTGCAATATCGTTCATACAAACATAAAATATGGTACCCGCTTGAATCTGATATAGACAATGAATATTCGAAACAACGGATAAAAATAAGATTTTTAATAAATAAAGTTATTACAGAGAATAATCATTAAAGTTGCAATGATTTTTCCAATACTTTATTGACCATTTTTAATAATTAGTTGGGCTTCGACTGCCACTGTTTCAAGTCATATTTTTTGTTTTTTTGGCAATATAATATATTAAAGAATTCGAAATTAAAAACACAATTTATAAGAGATATTTTTTACCAAGTAAAGAATCTATTTGAATTTTGATGTTATATATTCTTTTTAATAAAGTGACTTCAAAAATTGCCACTGACAGCGTTTGTGATGTACTAGAATATTATTTGAATGTTTTCAAGTGTTGAAAATGTATCAAGAAATTTCTATCGGAAAATTTAAAAAAAAAATAGCTCTGAAGTCAAAACGACGTGTTGACTATTGAAAAAAAATCCATCAATCTTAGATACTCACGGTAGAGTGGTCAAGATCATGGTAGAGTGAAAGCAAAGGCAATGCATAGTTTATAAGCTAAGTAAAGAGAAAAATCCTATGTGGACATCCTTTGAATATGGATCTAATGAGAAATGAATGCTCGGAAAATCAATGATTACATCAGCTATCAATGGCTACGGAAGAGTTGGGTACCAATGCCAACCCCTAAGTATAATCTCGCAAAAAATACTTTTGTCTATTTTGTGGGACTGCAAGGACAATTTATTTTGAAGGTCTTAACATTAGCCAACCGATTAACGCGCATTTTTATTTTAAACAACTAAACCCGCTTAACGGGGGAAATTATAAAACGGCCCTCCCTCATGCATCAAAGAGTGTTTTTGAAGCATGACAATGCTCACATACCCAAAAAAAAAACAGGCAAAAAAATAACCGAACTTGTATGGAGGTCAATTCGTCGCCCTTCATATTCTCCGGATATCACTCCATCTAGCTATTATACTTTCAGATCGATCCAACATTCTTTGAACAGCTTAATATTTTAAAACATATATTCGGGTTAAATGAGTATGTCTCCAAACCTGTAAATTTGTATGAGCAAACTCCTAAAATATATTATTATAATATTATAGTAAAAACTATATTAATATTTTTAACAGATTTTAAAATTGGACGACGATTAGTTCAATTAATCCAATCTACTAAACTTAATTTTAAAAATTGCAATCAAAAATCTTTTCAGCTTTTAAAATACTCAAACTTAATTAATGTACGTAAAGTAATAAAAAAGCTTGTATATACTTCAGCATCAAATTTTCTTTACACTTTGATCGAATTTGCATATTTTTATTTTAATATAAGTTCAATATATTAGAATATTCCATATATCGATCGAAAGAGTATACATATGCATGAGTAGATACAGGGTGTGTCAGTGGTATTGAACCATGTGGGTTTGAAAATTCTTGTGTGTAAGACTTGCAAGAAGAATGCAATCAAAAACGATTATGAATGACCTGATGAGTGAAGAAGAAAGGAGGTAGTCTACTCCATCTACTTCTAAATGAACAACAACACCGAGATAAAAGTTAACATTGAAAACAATTTTGAGGTTTAGGGTGGATATGGAGAATTCAGACCCAAATGTGAAAGTCTCGACTACCAGAAAGATATGTTATTAGGTGATCGAACCAAAATGTCTACCAAAACGTACTGATGATCTCAGTGAAGCTATGGATTAAAGAAATTACCAAAGAAAGACCATACGTGTTTCCTAAAGATTTTTATCATCATAGATGCAACAGCTCTAGTGTGTAGCCCTGGCCTCATCTAGCACCCTTCTCCATTTTATCCGGTCTGCCGCTATGTTGCTCCATCTTTCGGTAAGACTCAATAATGCGGTGTCCTTACACTGTACATAGTCCAACCGCCTCATCTAAGGTCTTCGGCGATAGAAAGGCTTGTTAACCATAAGCCTTTTCGCCATCTGAATCTTCCGTATCCTTGTAAGTGACCTTGTATGGTCGGTAAAGCTCCTCGTTGTCTCGGATACACAATTCCTCATCGTCGAATACGACTCCAAATATTCGGCTCAGAATTTTCCACTCCAGGATATCCAGTTGTTTCTTGTCTTGTTTTGTCAAAGCCCAACATTCAGATTTATATGTTAAGACGGGCTTGATGAAGATCACGTAGAGCTTGATTTTCTTTACGAGGAATCTCGACAGTAGGTCCTTATGAAGTCCAAAGTAGCAGCAGTTTGCCAGCATGGTTTTTCTTCGTATTTCTAAATTGATTTCGTTGTTATTTAGGATAAGTGAACCGGGATATATGAATTCCTGGACGGCCTCGAAGCTGTACTCATCGACTCTCAGTGGTTAAAGGATTTGTCCTTGGTATGCCATAAAAAAAAGAGAACATATTAAAATCAAGTCAAAACTTCGGATCATCCTATTGTACAATGAAGTTTCGATTATATCTGAGCAGAAAAGTGAATAAGATAGATATTAGAATGTCGCCGGATGAATCCTCCGCAAACAAAAAAAATCCCATGTCCCATTCCCAGTCCCAAATCTCTGATAATTTAATAATTAAATCAAAGGCACAAAGTTTTTCCATTTTGATTTTAAACACCAATATCCCTGGAACATCTTATATTTAATTATAATGCTTATTTGACATTATGGTAATACTATATAAGTAATTCTAGAGATTAAAATCTAAAACTGATAATCGGAAAATTTTGCTGTATTGGACAAGAACTCTTTAGATGAAATATAAATTAATTAAAACATTAGCAGTTTCTCATATCATATATTAAATTACAATTTTCGTATTAGATTGAGTTTTATATCAATACTATAAATATACTTTTTATATGTATGTGGGTATAGAATATATCCAAGCTTCTCAGCTTCGCCGCCACAATGCACATAGGAGTGAGAAAATATTTACTGGCAGACAACACCAGACTCAATCTTGATTATTTGATGTGTACGGTGAATACAAATTGCCATCCAAGTTTTCATTTTAAAAATACATTATTCGTACATATTTATAAAATTAAATTTATCAATAAATTAGAACAATGTTAACAAAAAACCGTCTCGTCAATTTATTATTGGATTATCTGATTTTGACACAAATGTCAAGAATTATTGTGTGTGCCATAGCAGATTTGGGATGAGTGTCGTTAAAGCGAGGCTCGAAATCACTTGAAATCGTTTGCGCGTTATATGAAAACATATGGAACAAAGCGGCTATTCAGGAGCTTTCCGATAGGGTCATGTTTGATATTTTCATAAAAATATTCATTTTAAAATGAATATTCTTCAGAATTAAAAATATGTATATTTCACATCCAGATTTATTATTATATATACGTATAAGTTTTATATTGTAATATTTAACGCTAATGGAACTAGAGCAGACAAGCTCTGGGATTACTGAACGTATTATGGGAAAAAAATTCATGGAAATACTGAAAGGATGCAAGCTCCCGGTTAACCCATCAAGCATCGGGATTAACCAAGCTGGTTCAACCGCTTTTTATAGCTGCTATTTTCTTGATGTCCATTGTGCTTTAACATTATGAAGCTTTACAGAGACTTCAGCAATTAGTTTTGTCCGGAGCGTTTGGCTGGGACAGTTTGCTTAATTCCCTGTCGTTTGAAAAAATAAATAATAAACGACAGCTGATAAATTGCATCAGTTTTCTTACATTCTCGGAACCATTTTTCTTTATTTTATTACTAGATTACACGGCTTTTCTGATAAATGGCTGTTACAAAATTGTTATCGATAGCATATTAATTTATGACCACAATCTCGCTACCATATGCTACAATAAACTGCCATAAATGTGTTAAATCTCAACGATTTTTATTATTTACGAACGTTCTGTATGTATATGACCTATGGTTGGACCCCTATGTCCGATATATACAATATATTTAATCAATAATATTAAAGGATCGAAAAGAAACTTGTTCGCAACAATTTTTTGGTTAAAACTTTGCCTCCCGCATTCCAAAAATCGTTGCAAAAATGTTTTTACATCAGAAAATAATAAAAAAAGTTATAATAAAATATGCCACATATCCATATTTTGCTCCAGGTTTATAAAATTAATTTTTGATACAATAAACAGCCATAAAAAGTCGTTCTTTATGATAATAATATATTGTTTTCCCTGTCGGAATAAAAAATTCAAATCTGATCAACAAAAACAAATCGCAAATGAAGTTACGCGTTATGAAAGCAGATGAAATGAATTTATTCAATTTTTGTTTTATCAAGTAGTATTTTTTTAATGAAAAAAATTTTCCGACACAATTTTCCCGGATGGCGCGCATTCAATTCGATTTAAATTTCCAGTGCATTTAAATTTCATTCTTTATTTCATCGATAAAATGCTAATTCGCTTCCAGCGTAAATACAATTTTATTACCGTTACCTCTGCGAGTGTCTCTTTCGCGTTTTAAAATAAGTTTCATCCATTACTCCGTTTCCCGATAAAAACACTCTGGCTCGGCCGCCCATATTAAACCGATTTTCAGTCTCATCGCCCCATTAGCACATTTCATACATCCTATCGACATATATGGCCTAGATGTCTATGGAAAATTATTAAAACTGAGTACGTAAAACGTATTGACCTACATTCTACGGCTAACCCTACGCATATTAATCATATAAAATATTATATTTGCTTTGGTAAGCACGAATACAAATTATAGTTTCTGAAGTAAATCTCAGGAAGTTTTGCAGGATTCATTTCATTCATAACTTGTTAAAAACTTGCGCGTCTCATTGCATTTATATATACTATATACGGCATACGCCATTAAATTTCGCGAGTTAGTTAGGCACGGAAATTTTCTTCTCTGTCACCGTATTCTATTAAAACTTTTATTTTTTATTATTTCTTTTGTATAAATCATAACATGCTTTGTTTTTGAGGTATAAAAATTAGCAATAAATCCAAAGTATACAAACAAAATTTTATCAGTAGAGAAGAAATCCCGAAAATATTTTTTTTTAAATAAAAAAAATATATCATCGTCAAAAAAAGGTAAATTTGATTAAAAATTAAATAAGTAATCCCATTTTCTTTATATTTCAAATAGATAAGTTACAGCTTTTCAAAGAAAAGACGAAAGTATATATCCCGCGAATTTTAAAAATTACAATTAACTTAAAATTTAAGTGTGCTACATATTGATAAATATACATCTAATTAACTAATAAAGAAATTATCAGCCAAAACGTGATTGTGTGTAAACATTTAATAACCAACAAATTCAACATGGAATTTTGAATAATATCTAATCTTTGAGTAATATTTGCTTAATTGCGATATTTCAGCCTATATATTCAAAATATGTTTAATGTATGAGAAAAGTTTTCGATATGAAAATTCCTTGTACTTGAAGGGTAAATATTTTGGCTATACTGTGCATATATTACAGAAGATCTCTCCTTTATTAAATTACATTTATTTATACTAATTTATTGTAAATATATTATAAAAAAATACACTGTAACACGCTGCGTGTTAATTTATGTAAATATACTGTTACCAATTCCAAGTTTATCTCGGTCTGTTTGTTCCTTAAAAACAGATGGATGATTTTAACACAAATAAATTGTTATATTGATCTAAATACAGCAACACAAACAAAATTTGCTGAGCTCTGCCCGATTTGATAATATGTAATATAATTATTAATCTTAGAATAATATGTCTGTGTTTGAAGTAATATCAAATTTAATATGATTATTTTATGTCAATACCGCATGTTATTTTTGGGCGCCGGAAAAACAATTTTCTTTTGTGCGCTATATACACATACATATATATTTATATCCAATTTCGATTTTCTTGTATTGCTAGGGGAATATCGGTTGAAGTCTCTCTCGAGGATTTAAATAAACAAAATTGAATAGAGCTAATCTTTCAATATTCCGTATTAGCTGTAATATTAATACGTATGCTTTGATAAAAACAACATGCTCAAATATTTATTGATATTTGATATGATAGAATTTTCTATATCTTATATTTCAATGGAAAATATCAACAAACTCTGATTAAAATATATATATTATTGTTTTTCTATTGCGAAATATGAGTACATTTTCTTTGACAATCCTTTGTAATGCAAAGATTAAGTTAAAATGAAATTTTGTCCATATATATCGTACGCTTGCTCATTTTCACACATGCTCTCATTCAAAATTTTCTATAAAAACGTGTTACCATCTCGCTTCTCTCGCTGTATATATATATATCTCTCTTTATCTATTTCAGTAAATGCTCACTTGCATATAAAACTTTCTTCAATCACACAACTGCATACTTCACTCGGTCTGAAGCAACCTGCTATAAATTGCTTTTTCCCCTGTGTGGTGTGAGGGAAATTAATTAAATTATATATGCAAGTTTTGCTATATATTCTTAGAATACGTTTTAGAACTGTTTAAAATTTCAAACGCTTGAATATTCATTCTGCGTTTATAATTTTATCCGATTATTTATATATTTTTTTCGTTTCAATGCGGCATTATCTCTCTATGTTTTTGACGTGGCTGATAAGAGATGTCTCTTTGTTTGATTGTTTGCTGAGTTTATCTGCCGGTTTATTAATTCTCAGGTGAGGCTGTCATCTACTGTAAATGTACAGAGATCTCTGCTAAAAATTAGTTTCATCACGACACGTCATAATTTATGGGACAATTTAAATTCAGATCCCATTGCTTCGTCAGCAATTCCAATATTCTCTGCATTATTGTTCACAGCATTTCGATATTGCGATAATAGATGAGGTATGTATTCAGAATGACAATGTAATCGAAATATATGTATATATTTTTTTTAAATCGTGCATCTCACGGAAATCACAATGGTATCATAATGAAGAAGATGAAGTGACAGTATACACGACATATTGCCAAAACTAAGGATGACAAACGATCTAAAACAAACTATATATAGAAGGGAATAATAAAAACTTATTTCAGAAAAATAGATTATATATATTTTTTTATATTATTTAAATTAAGCCTTGTAATAAAAATGTTTCAAAGGTTCTGATAAGGGTTTCATGTGTATCAAAATGGTCACGCGATTTATTTATTGCTGTAAGATTGTTACAGGAATTCTTTATTTATCATCACGCTACTATACATTGTTCGGGGTTGCGTTGAAAGACGACGTTAACCGGGGTTAATGTATTTAACGACAGTGATTTATACGCGTGTCACTGATAGTGCAAATATTTTTAATTATAATATTTACTCAAATAAACAATTTGTTTATAAAAAATATAAATGTGTATCGCTGAAAACTTAAGCAATTGTAAATATTTTAGGGTCTGAAATTTGTGTCAGTATTACCGTCAGTCTGGAAAGTATGCCAACTTTCAAAGTTAATAAAAAAATATATATTGCCCTTAAAAAAGTTTCAAGTGTATTTTTATTTAAATCCTACATTCGAGTGGATGTAATTTTTTTCTCTCTGAATGATAGCAATTATATTTTTTATGAATATCCTGATATATTCGTCTTTGAATATGAAAATCGCTCTCTGCTGAACCAATTCTGTTTTTGACATATATTCTATGCTGTTTTGTCCTAGCTTAAATTGTCTATATATATATTTAAATAGAACTATATATAAATGAAAAATCGGACGGGATAAAACGGACCATTATGCGGTTTAATCTAAACAGGGCTGTAATTATACGGGAAAGGGGTTCGGCATACCAAATACTACCTGGTGGCAGATTAGGCCTAAGGCAACAGACCTCAATTAGCAATTAGAATAAATTTGATTAGTCCTTTTAAGTAACGTATAGTTCCCCGGTGAGATATCAACCAGAGATATCTTTATGGCACAGATTTGTAACGTCAATGTTAAACGTATGGCCTTACACAAACGCGGAGACTAGCGTCAATCTTATCTTGAATATTCTTCTGGAAGTATCAAATAAATGCATTCATTAATTTTAATTAAATATTAGATAAAGAGGCACAATTCTGAGAACAATTTAAAATATATGCGTGATCATTTCAATCATATTAGTTCAACTTTTAATTAGACTTCAAAAATTGAATCGCACAGTAAATAGAATTTTAAAAAAATCATTAAAATTGGCCTAAAGATACTTCAAAAAATTATATAGTACAAGTATGCTATACACATAGAAATATAATTTATTATGCTTCAGTTCCTGTTTTTACTTTCGATGACAAAATTCATTTATTTGCGATTTTTTTAACAAATCTGATGAAGAATTGCTCTAGAATGGAGGCAAAGCAAATGGATTCAAAGCTCCTTTAAACTGACAACTTTTCTTTTTGTTACGGCTCTTTTATTCTTTGAATAAAATTACGGTTTTTCATATTATTTGTTTTTTTTTAATAATAAAACTAGAGAAATAAAAGCAACGAATTACAAAAAATGACATAAAGTAGACATGAGGGTGCCGACTAAAGAAGAATCAATGAATGGGAATCTGTATTCTAACCTAACAACTGACCTGTTTTTGAAGACCTAATTTAATTGTTTACAATCGTCCACTTTTAGTCGAATCTATGAAATACTCTCATTATATTTTTTATTAAAAGAGTTATTTTTTGAGTAAATGAACTAGAAGCATCTATAAGGTTTGATCAGATATCCGATTCAATAAAAAGCATTATTTTCTTTTATTGAATTAAAAAAAACTTGGTTCAAGTTGTTTGCTAAAAAATCTTTTGTCATATATCAAATATCACGGAGTGGAAGAAGTTAAATTGACATTTAATTTTAATTTAAAATTATGAAAAATTGCTGAAATTGAACAAGATACAATATAAATATACTTAACCCTTTTTCACAGGGTATATAAGTTCCATGAAAACCCCGTATACAAGCAAAAATAGTAATAAATATGATATAATTCATAGAAAAGTTGAAGATTGCTTTTCTAAATTAAAAAAAATACGTTTTTAAAAAAAAACAGCATTGTGGTATAAAAAATCGTGTAAAAAATACAAACCTAATTATTAAGTTATACAAAATATTATTCATACATTTTTATTTAAGAGAAAAATAGTACTGACGACACATCTTATGTCTTATTAACACTTTACCGACCGCACGAATTTGCCTAAAACTTATGCCTGATACCACATGTTTTTTGCACTAAATATTTTAAATTTTAGCGCATAAAAAGATTGACTAAAATGTCCTAAAATTATATTTTGGTTATTTTAAAATTTGAAATATTGTTGGGAATATATATTAAAATTTGTATCAAAATCGGTAGATTGGTTTTAAAGTTATGCTCAATTTACGAAATCTCTTGTTTAGTGCATTTTTAGGAAACGCCGTTAAATCTGTCGAAAACAAGGATTCTTTTTATTTTCTATCATGAATCGATATTTTGTATGATAATCGATCATTCGAAGCGTAAATATTATATAACGGATTTTTTTTGTAAGCAAAGTTGCGTATAGCTAAGGACGCCAACGTAGCGTAAGCGGATGGTAAAGTGTTAATGTTATTTACTGTCTGTTTGTTTCTGAGAATCGTGTTAGAACAAAAAAATCGTATAAAAATATTGTATTTATTATTTTATTTCAAAACCGTGTAAAAAAAGAGTCACGAAATTTGTACACCAGATATTTTGATAAATAAACATTAGTATTATTTTAAAACTCTCTCGTACAACAAATTAAATGGCAAATAATAATGCGATATTTAATGTTAATTTCGGTCAACAACGAAGTGAAAAAAGTCCACAAGAAGTTCATTTAAATATCTACGTTAACATCATAACAAAGATATTTTATAAAATTCAATTATTGATAGGATTAATGGACAATTCAAGTTTAAGAAAAATCTTTAGATTAAGATGTTAATACTATACAACCGATAAATATGAAAATAATATTTCAAAGAGATTAATTGATATACCACTCAACCATTTAAATGTTCTAGAGAAATAATAAATATCCTTGTATGAATCAAGAGAAAATTTTCATTGTTATTCCACGAATTTCGCTGTTTAATTTTAATTAAATCGTTAATATAAACCATCCATTTGCTATGGTGTGGTCAGTCGTCACTCCGCTTATTATTCAAAAATCGAATCATACATCTGATTGCATAAATTCATACTAATATAATGACACAAAGCGAACATAATTAAACCTCAATTCTGTGTGATGCCGAATCGTTTATGTCATTATTTGTAATTCCAAATTAAACAATAGTACTAGTGTTGCTTATAAATTATAAATAAATAAATAAAATTACACCTTGAAGTTTTCTCGTTAAATATTTGATTTTTTCCGAGCGCTTGTCTTGATTTAACGTCCGTCGCGGTTAACTAACGATATACTTGAAAATTCGTTTGTATGGTATTATAAGGGATTAAAATTATAAATCTCTTTTAGTTTTTAATTAATAAGAAAATAATTGATTCAAATTGTGATTGATGAGCTTATTTAAAATAAAATGTATTTAAACTCTTATATTGAAATTATTATGTAAAATTTAACCTTGAGTTCGTGGCGTTTCCAATTCCAACTAAGCATCTTAGAATATAGTATTTTTTTCATTATAATATAGGCTATATATCAAATGGTATCGTTCGTGTCCGATCTAGGGATTATTCCCAACAAATATTTATGTTATATATGAATAAGCAAATACATTGCGACAATGATATTTAATTATTTTTCAGAGAATTATTTCAGTTATATACGACAATATTTATGAATAGAGTGAATTTAATACTCAAAAAGATAATTATAACCAAGCTGTGTCTCATGACAGTGCACGTGTGCGACCATTAGACTAATTGAGCCCACTTCTGGTATTAGCCGGTTGCTAGTGCCAGATGGCCATAAACGCCTTCGTAGACTCAATTAATAGAGTAATTGCATTTTGAACTCGTCGATTGCGCTTGATTTTACGATACGACTTTGTGAAATGTCCATTTTATTTCATGTATTTATGGATGTACGTAAATATTCGTCGAATAATGGTTGTTCTAAATGATAAATGGGATACATGCCCGAGTCATCCGACATCATTATTTATTTAAGTCGTAAAGATGATATATTTTATGACAAACAAAGAAATATTACCGAAAATAAACTGAAAAATATTAAATTTTATATCAAAATATTTCAGCACATAGGTACACATTTTTTTTTTATTCAAGAATAATTTGCACTAAAGTAATTTTAAATACTCGTCGTGCATTTAAAGGGGGAACAAATGAAATTTATAATCAAATAAATTATTTTTTTCCACGTCCACCCAGCTGTTGTGCATAATAAATAAATTGTCGAAACGGACAAAGGCAGGCGAATTTTTTCGTATTTTCACAGTGTTGAATAATTTTTTCACATCCTACAGTTTTTCCGTGTTTATTACATTAATTTGGCTTTTCCGACCGCTTAACTCCCAAAGGTTTATTTTGCAAACTCCCGCCAAATAGAATATGGTACATTTTTAATTTTTAACATTAATTTGTGTATACGTTTTCGCGTGCCAACACACATAAACAATGTAGGATAAAAATAGCTCGCTGAATTTCAGTGCCACGTGCTGAAAACTATTGATAAATACCAATTCAATGACATTGAAACGTATATATATACGAATTTTAGTAAACAAATAATGAATTTTACGACTATTGAGTCACGAATGAGTTATTTTCATCGTAACTATCGTATCATTGCATTTGTTTTTTGCGTAAAAGTGCATTTACTCAATAAACAAATAATAGTGCAGTTTAAAAAAAGATTTTTTTAAGTAAAAAAAAAAATGATCTACTAAATGAGAATAAGTCGAATAAAATAATGGTGAACACATCATTATAATAGTATTATTTTTTAAATTAAAAAAAATACATTTTTATGTTTCGTTCGTGTGTGCATAAATTGCTCTATCGTATTTTTATTTTTCTATAAAAATTTTACGATGACTATAAACTTCTAATTTTCTAATATACTACTACTTCTCGTGTTTAACTTCCGTATAGGCTTCCTCTTGTTTCGATTTAATTTAATACACCTAAATGTTTTATTTTCTTTCGATTTCTGAGTTGTTTTCTTTATAGTCATTGCAAGATGTTTCGATTTTATATTTATATTTTAATAGAATAATTATTAATTCTCTGAAAATAATTTAAATAGAGGATATTTTAGCTTAGATTTGGATAAAACACACGAATATATAAAATGTAAAAGGAAACAAATCTCTATGCAAATAGTAAATTTACATTTAATCAGAACCCCGCGATCGTATGAGAAATATATCAGATTACATTTTTCATCATTTAAGATGATATTATTAAAAATTGTAATGATGATATTCTTAATTATTGTTGTGATAGCACGTTCGCTCGAAATTATTTCTTATCGATGGAATGGTTTTCTTAAAAGGTTTTCCCAGATGTCTTGCGCCTTTTTTTTATTGGGAACAAAAGGTAGACGGTAAACACTAAGGAGGATATAGCGGGATGCGCAATCTGTTTTCTTTGTTTTATCATATTTACTTATTGAGGGCCCCATTTTCCAGCCGAAGGGTCCAGACCCTGGTTTGGAAAATAAAAGGAAAACAAGCGTTGCCGGCTCATTTGGGATTCGATTTACTCTGATCAGTGTAAACAACGTTTTTTTTAATGTACATTTTTCCACTCTTCAATCGTGTATGTTTTATTCCGAATAAACATTTGCTCCCCCGAATAAATGTATCTAAAGGTGCTCGTTAAGAACGAAAATTTATGAGAGAGAGTTTTCAATTTTTATATTTCATATACAAACACTTAATCCCAAGATTGATACAGGAAATATTTCTACTCATTTAAAAATAATAATAAATATTAACTCATACTCCATTTTATATCTATATCCGAAAATAGAAATAATTAATTAATAGAATAAGTGAATTTGTATGGAAATAAAGTTATATATAAAAATAGCAATAACGATGGCGAATATTATATTAATTCTTAAACTAGAGATGACATTTTGCTCAACAACAAAAATTGAAATTATGAATAATTAATTTTAAAAGGTTTTGTGTAAATTGGTGCAACTATTATTAGACTATAATAATAAATTAATGTAATTATAGCTTAGTAATATAACCTATTCCGTATTTAATTATACGAAAATAACATTTAGCAGAATCCTCTTACATATAATTTTGATATAAAAAATCAAATCAGTAATAATAATGGAAAATAATTTAATAATTATTTTAAAATTATGACAAACGAAATTCAGGTTAATCTTCAAAAATAATTCATTATAATCCAATCATTATGAATAGGCGCACTACCGGTATTGATAAACTTGATTTATTATTTTTAATAATAATTAATACTTTTAGATCATAAAATATCACTAAACTACACAAATACAAGGTTTAATCTAAACATATGCATCTTGTATGAGTTCAATTTTTATTGTGTTGCCACGCTTGTCCTTGACGTATCGTGGCATTGGTAGCAATGTTGAATTATAACGTTATTGTGAGCTGTTGAAAAATTTTCACGTGTGTTGATATGCGCGACGATTCTTTACTTAGAAAAAAAATTAAATGGACGATTTATTTTTGGCCAAAATCAATATCATTCAAATACCTTCGAATTCGTCGGCCATAGTTCTTGAGTTTTTTTTTTCGATTCGCAAATATAAAAGAAAACATGAAAGGACTACGTTTTATGGATTAAGGAGATAAAGACAAAATCACAGGAATTGCATTCTAGAAAATTGCTTCGAAGATTGGAAAAGGCACTGGCATAATTGTATGGAGTATGTAATGGAGATTACTTTGAAGGGGTTAAAATTAATATTACTGAATAAAAAAAATGTTATGTATGTATTTGAATGAAACTTTGACATGGTCAAACTATCTATTAGGTGGGAGCATTATTTTCAGGAGTTTTTTAACAATATTTATTATGAAATAATGGTTCCAGAATGATCAGGTTGATTATCGACACCGTTTTTATAACCTGAAAATAAAATTATATCTTTATTAAAAAAAGTAAACAAAATGGCAATTTTTCTTAACAAGTAACCCGCTTACAAAAAAGCTTGATAATTATTTATCCACCTAATAATATAAAAGAAATTGATTACAAAAATATATTTTTGACATAAAGTATTAACCTTCAGTAACAAATATACTCACTACATAATAATCTGTTAAACATTGAAGGCAGATACAGATTCTTATCGATGAAAGATAAGGTTAAAAATTACCCGATAAAAATATATAGACAATTTTTATTGCGAAAAAATCAAAGTAGTATTAAAACTTGTCGTTTTCTTGTAAACTCGCATTCCAAGCGAGTTGAATAGAAACTTGGTGCGTTGACAATTTATCATCGTCACCGCATCCAATATTGAGCGGGGACTCCTCGTGTCACCGACTGTCTGCGCCTAATCATGTCGCTATATGTACTAGACCCGTGACGTTGATGAATGATGATGTATTGCTTAATTATTCGCGATAAGCTGATTCTTATCAAGCTTTAAATATTATTCAGGAAAGCCTCTTGTCGCACTTTTCATGGTGAAACTTCCATTTTTGTTTGTTTTGCACGTGCGAGCGTTCATAATTTTACGCGCGCACGAACACGTCACATTCGCTAAATAAATCAAACTATTTACCGGAAAATAAGTCTAATCCTTATGGAAAAGCTTTATGTAGTTGAAAAAAAACGAATGAAATTTTTTTCTCGATTGTATATACACACAATGCATTGTTATATATGACATTTACGTAAAAATAAACACAAGCGAACGAATGAAAAATACATTTCATTCAACACGATCTTGAAATACATTTTTTTAATAAAAAAATAAATAATAAAGGTTTTAACCCAGAAACCAAGCTCTAACTTCTTCTAAAGTGAATATCTAGTAAATCTAATTTATTGTGAAGAGGGTTTTCAGTGGTTTCCCATACCCTACACAAATCTTAGACCCATCTAAGTACCGTCCACACCCAATTTTCATTAATTATCACGCTCAATTTTATCATTTATAATTATTAAGCGTCTTCATCACGCATTGCATAGACATAATATGATTTATAATAATGTTAAAAATTGTTTTCGTATTTAATTACCCCTGCACATACACACACATAGGCACTCACACGCGGGTGGAGATTACGCGGGCTTTAATCTGTGAGTTAATTTGGTACACAAGTTGTCACACAAAAGCGGGCCCGCAACAAGCTGGTGACTTTGGAGTTAATAGGTACCTATTTCAAAAGATAATCTTTTTGAAGTTCCAAAGACCCACTTTCTTTGGAACCCCATCCCCCCACCGTGCCTGAGGCTCTTTCCTTTCTCGCTGCAAGACTTGTTAACGGGGATATTTTTAATTAATTTTGCGGCCACCGATTTCAATAATGAAAATCTTCTAAATATTTGCTAAACCCATGTATATGGAGCGAAGACTGAATTGTTTATTTTGTCAGAAATTTGTCTGTATGTTCGGATTTATTCGCCCAATGAATTTTTCATGAAAGACATTTTGACTATCGAGCAGATATTTTAGATGTATGGAATTTATATATAAGCACCATTAAACCTTTATTCTAAAAATACAGCTTGTTTTATACAAAAAAAAATAAGACGTATTTCGCCAGATTTTCTTTATAAATAATATTTTATATGAAATGAAATAATTTACATTCTGAAATTCTGAAACTATTCGCTATGTACAAGTTTATTAGACGAGTATGTTATGAAAATTTTCTTTGTTATCGCATTCTCTTTGAGAAATAATACACATACCTAAATGTAATCGTTCAGTAATTTAATTAATTAAATAATAATTTAAAACAACTTTGCATCTATCGGGGAACTTAAATAATTTTCTCATCAACTCTTATTGCAAGTTGAACTGCTAACAATCTATTAAATTAGTTGCTTAACCAAAGTAATGCGAACTGTAAGGGATCATTAATAGTTATTTAACCAAATAACTTCATGTTCGACAGTGTTGTAATTTTGAACGGATCGGTTCAAACTAACTTTCAAATATGGATGTGCTATTATCCGACAGATGCATTACATACATAATTAAAATTTGTATCAGCATTATGCAACGTACATACATACAACCTCCTGTATAAACTATAGTTAAGGACAATGGTGTCTTGTGGATTTGTTCCGGTTGAAAAAACTCGAGGAAATGGCGTTGAGACTTAGAACTTTTCTCTGTTATCCCGTAACATTTCTCACAAAGCGTTGAATAATTTGTTTAGAATTATTCACGACGCTTTTGTTCGCTAAATGATAGGTGAATCTATTTGCATTGTATTTGTTTTTCTTCTCAGTAAATATTATATATTAATAACGCCCGTATTTACGGTATGTAAAAGAAATTTATTAATCCCCTGAGCAACATGAGTCTACCCTGTCATATTAACATTTTAAAATATTACGCTTTAAAAGTGTAATTTTTGCGTGATATAATATTCGTCGCCGAAAATTATTTGTTAAATGACGGTAATTTATTTCGTAATTTAAAATAAATAATTATTAATACAATGCAATAAAAAATGTACGTCTAAGATTTTTTTAAGAAATACAATTTTTGGCTTTGATCGTTAAAAAAATGATTTTGATATAAAAAATGAACAGAATTTTTTTTTCGCAGCGACACAAATATTAAGATTTTAATCGTCCCTGATGTTCCCCGATTTCAGTACCAAATATATATATGGTCATTATATTAATAGCATAGTGCATATTACAACGAAACACTTTCCATATTTGTATGAAACATGTGAAACCACTTAGAAAATAGTTTTATTTAAGTTATACAGAAGATGTCCAGACACATAAATTTGTGATATGAATTTTAAAAATATTTATATATGTGCATATCGAATTAATTCAAATACGTATAAGTTTTATATATTTAGTTAAATATGTGCGATACTTACATAGAACCACGAGCTGATAAACAAGTCGTGGACAACATATTATGGAAAATTACGTTTCAGTACACGCAATTTCATGAAATGTAAATACGTAAAAATTCACTCTTGTTTTATACGATTTTGAAATAACACGATACAAAAAAAGAATGAATACATATTTTTACATGATCTCTAGAAACAATTATATATAATATTTTCAATTTCACGCGTAATTGCGACCCGATGTTTTAATAAACCAGTGTGGTACAAAAAGTAGCCAGTAGGGATTCTAAGAACAAAGATGAAGATACAGGCAAAATTAATCAACTTACAGCTGCTATGATTCACGAAGGCTTGCAATTTGCTACTAATATGGAACAACATTATCTCACTCATGATCACCCGACCTAGAACGAGCTTTGAAATTCCAACGGGACCTGCAGATGTGTACAGCTGGGTTTCAAGAAATCTATAAACTTGTGAAACAAACTCAGCAGCGGATAACAGATTTCCTAGTAACTAGAAATGAAACTGTTAATGATAATAACAAACAGAATGCTTAATTAGTTTCTAACACATTAGACGTGTCAGAAATTTCCAGCGATGAAAGCGAATTTAGTACAGTTCTTCATAAACGTGCTCGTAAATTATCATGTAGCGATGACTAGCACATATATATATATTGTATTATACTATAATATATTGAGTTTTTTTTCATAATTACGTACGTATGTACAATGTTTTAATATTTTTAAAATTTATTTATTTGGTTTTTATTATTACCTTTTTTACATGATTTTCTATACTACAATATTGTTATTTTTTTCAAAGAACACGGTTATTAAAATTTAGGGTACCTTTCACTTTTTTACATGGTTTTTGTGGAACGTATCCACCTTGCATAAAAAGAGTTGGGTGTCTTAAGTATTGAGATTAAATATCTTATACACAATCAATTAAACTGATTGAACTAAATTAATGTAAAATAAGATTCTTTTACGTTTGGGTTAAATAATATTTTTGAATAATTGGATACCTCAAGTTATGTTTCGTATGATGCAGAAATTATGTATGTGTTTGGAAAAAATGTTAAAAAAATATTATTCGCCTGAAATAGAGTTAACTCATTCTCTACGGGGGTCGTGAATTCTACGACAAAAGCGTTTTGGTGTATGTCCGGGGCGCGCTAATCACAAGCTAGCCAACATTAAGCGTTTCATCGGCTGTAACTTTTGTTTTTTAAAGAATTTTTTTTGGTTAGATACTTGTTAGTTGTAGTAATATAAAAATACAATCAGACTTTGAGGAGATTTCAGGAAAATACATATAAACCATTTATTGGAAATAGTTTATGCCTCGTTTACAAGAAGAAGTATGTTTAAAAAATTGCCGATTTTTGTCCGCAAATGTTTAATACTTACTGCAAAATGAACACCGTTTTAGAATTTATTTATTTATTACACTGTTATAATCATTTGTTTATTCGTTTGTCGATACTATGCGCTTTTATTCTCTATATCTATTATAACGTATGGTTTTTTTTCAAATATTTTCTTATAAGTAGGATACTTAGCTTTATTTGCGAGGAATAAATTAATTGTATTATTTTTTCTATGTCGTTCCCCTATATTCAGAGCCAAAAACATAGCAGTTGGGGATATTAAAAATTACGGCCTATCCCAGTGTATAATGGCTAATGACCTTAAAATTTCATATACAAACCTTCTATATAAATATATTTAAATTCTAAATTAAAAAAGACCATGATCAAACCATGTTTTAAAAAAAATTCAATTTGACCCGTTTCCAAAAAGTTTAGTGACCCCTATTATTATATATATAAATGATTTATTTTGAATAAACCATCCAGAAAACATTAAAGATCAAGTAATTTTATTTTCGGCTCAATATCTTGATTAATAAAAGAGTTATGATTAATTTAAAAACGACGTTTCACCATTTTACGGCGAATGTTTGACCGTAGCCAATGTGTTATAAATAAAATAAATAAAGTTAGTGAAGTAAAAACTTGACTAACAATTATTACAGCAATGAAACAAAATATTACATTTTAAATGTAAAATCAAATATATTATGTATATTAAAGATTGATAAAGGAAACAAATTCTAGTTTTCAGCAATTCAACAGATTTTTGCTCGAATTTTAAATAAACATAAGTTAAAATTTTAAAAATCTATTCTAAATAATTATTTCGGTTAGTCGCTTAAAGAAAATTTCAAAAATGTGCCATTGATTTCTGTAAATTCCAGCTTTTCTTTGCTATTCGACGACATATTTATACGAAGCAGGTTTTTATATTATGCTTCAACTGTAATATATCAAAGTCAAGACACTTCAGCAGATGTGAACAATAACGATGTTTCATTTACATTTTACGACATCGGGTAATGCTATGTTGCAGGAAAATGTAGAAAAACCTGATGTAAACATGCATCTTTAAAAATTCTCCACATTTAATTATCAAATCAATCATCATACGTTTTTAATATCATTTATATTCATATTAGATATAAATGGAATTCTCCACTTTCACATTATTACAATAACAATAGTACTGGGGGCTTCATTAAATTAAGCTTTGTTCCTCAGTTCGACAATCGCCCATTGATGTATAGGCAATAAGCCGATCAGCAATATTATTTCAAAGACGTTCATCATCTTGTAAACACAATGGCGGTTGCAAACCCTCCTTCTTTATAATTATGATAATTCTAAATTGTTTACCAAGCTACTAATTGGATCAATAAATTTCAGATTAAATTGGGGTTTGAATATTATTGTAAAATAGTATACGCACGTATGAAATTAATTTAATATATCTTGCGAAACGAATCATATCAGTTATCCACATTTCTCGGAACCCTTGCTTCTCAAATGTTGTTCTAAATTCATCACATTTCAATCAAACACGAAGGGATGTATGTTCTGAATTTAATTACGACACAGTTAGTTTAACTATATTTAGCAATACTTGTATGCGATTAAACTTTGTTCCCATATCCCGCCAACACATAAATGCTTTTATTCAGGGTCTAGTGCGCAAATTTAAACTAGCAATTTTGTAAGGTCAATATCATTATGATTATGAGGGGTCCGGCGAGTCCATTCATTTAGAGATCCATTTTGATAATTAAATATTTCGTGCGATAGGTACGCAGCAACCTTTGGTATATCATCTTAGAAAATGTTCACGGACGAATTTATCAATATATCCTCGGTTTAAAATAAAAATATATGTTATCAATCAACCCAGGGTCCTTGGCAGACATGTAATCCGCTTAGGGACGAATTTTTGACCCTATACTATTAACTTTTCTTTTGTTTCAGAATCTAATTTTATACCGACATAATGATATTTCCTCTCGAGACAAATGAAATCGATACATACTTCTTCATTATTTAAAAATGATATAAAGAATATATAATAAATATTTAGTTGGCTGCCTTTTAATGTTAGCTAAAAATATAATAAATGTTTATTTACATTATTTAAATAACAATATTATTACAAGTATATGCGATGTATATGTACGTATATGTATATTACCCACATTGTCAAAAGTGCAAACGCCCTCAGATTACAGCATCCGTTTCCGCCGTTGGGATTCTCTAGCATTTCCCTGTAACATTTCCCCGAAGCTCTAATTAACACGATGGAAAATTTGATTTTACACTTTGTTGGGGAATCCGATAATTGTAAGGACACACTCGGTGTCTTTTTTCTCCGCGATTTGAATTTAAATAATCGAGCAGAATATATTTATATTGGAAAACTCCACTCAATTGTGCCAGCGGAGGCAATAAATAATACGTCCACTGTTTTATGGGTATGATATAAAAAAAATCGGGCGGTACATCTCGTTTCGCGAATAAAAAATGCGAGAATCCGTTTTATTGTGCCAAATAACTTTTATCCGGGTGTCAGAGCAACGGATAGAGAATTTTCTTTTTGAGGCGACCTGAAGTCAGTTGAGCGAAAAATGCGACATTGTTGTAAATTCAGGCTTTTCAAAAATGCGCCATGCAATCTCGATTCGAATGAGAATTGCACATACAAATATCTGTAGATAAAAGTGCGAATACGTTATTGAGCAGACAGATATATTCCTTTTGTGTGACTCAGGGTGCACGACATCTTTTTATTAGTTCCTATTTGCATATCTCGACGCCTTGTCTTCGGGGAGATATTCCTGATTCATAGTATAGTCTGAAGTGTAATGTTTGATACAAATATCCACCGTTTAACTTTAGCTATTTATTTATGTATTAGAAAAATTTTGCTATTAGCTTTGCAGTAAATAAAAATGACCAATTTTCATGATTTCATTATCTGATGCAAGCTTAAAAAATCACCTTAGCAAAATAAATCCCGTTGGAATTTTAAAGCTTGTTCTACGCTAGGATCAAAGTGAGAAAGTGCTGCTTTATACTCTTAACAAATTGCAATCCTTCGCCAAATTAATACAGCTGTTAGTTGAAGAATTTCACCATTTTGTTTCCATTTTCACCCACTGGTCATTGGCTTTTGGGACATAAAATTATGTCCTTTTGCACAAAAGAACACCGGGACATAAAGTGAAAATTGTGTTCGAACAAATTTTTGGTATAAAAATATAGTATTTGTTCATTTTAGTGAACCGAGTTATTTCAAAACTTGTTTAAGATAATATTTTCCTACATGTTAACTACTATTAATATGTAAAAGCGTAGATAGTTTATAAGAAAATGTTATAATGAGACCTGAAAATTCAACATTATGATAATGGTATGCGAAAAAATCTAATGATTTAAACAGAATTATTATTTAAAATGATGCAAAAATATTAATATTAACAAAACGATTATATAAAACAGACTAAATGCAACACTCCGCTACATATCACAAACTTTTTGTATTTGTTTAAAAAATTCTAAAGACTTAAATTATAAATAATCATTGACCTTTATTGTTCGCAATTGCGGAAAAAATAAAAACAACAATATTCGCTTCTGTTGCCACGGGCACGATGATTTTTCTCGATCGCATCCGGTACGATATGCCTAGTGCGAGTGAAACGTATACTAGTGACACGTGCCGCGAGAATTTTACGGTCGGTCTATCGGCGGTGTGTCCTCAGTCTGCGGCGTGACATCGCCGAATGCATGTGTCATATACGCGTCATGTTGATTTATTTTATATCATTATTATTATTTATATAATAAAATCATGAATAACTATTTTTATTCTTAGAAAAATCTATTTTTTGCATTTTAAGTCAAGACATTGAATGATGAATTCATCAATATCTTGATTTGAAATTCTTGGGGTCTATTTTCAATTATAAATAGAATCCCTTCAGACGACGCGTTTGATTTCGAGCCGCCGTGACAGATTGATGAAAGAGATATTTATTGGAAAAATTAATAAAAAGCATCGATATGATTTGATCTGATATCCAATTAAAAAAAGACCTTATTTTTTTAAAATTAAATAAAAAAAAACTCGGTTCAAGTTATTTGCTTAAAAACCTTTTGGGCCAATACGTCTGGCCCACAGAGTGGAAAAGATAAAAACGCGGGGCTGACGTTGAATATTGAATTTCCCAATAATGCAAAAGCACTTCAGATACTTCACAAGAAGCAATACGCATTATATTTATTTATTTAACGATTAAATAATGGCATTACGATAATTTTAAAGCACCATTAACCCAAATAAAGATTTTAAAAGATACGAAAGTTACTTTTGAAACTCACGATCACTACCTGGCTAGTATCATAAAGAATTCCTATAATTATTCGGAACGTAATCTAACCAAGTAATATTTTAGCTAACTTACGCAATCATATTCGGATAGGTGTTCGACGATAACTAAAAATTTAGGGAATTCTTTATCATACTGGCCAGAGGGTATATGGTATAACAGTGGACCCATTACCTCCGCATATTTTATAAAAAATATTTATGTAGGTAGTTTGGCGCATTGGAAATAATTAATTTAATGTCACTTATCCTTCGTTAAATGAATATTAATTTAAATCAAACTAAAACCATTGAGTTTTGACATTGTGGGGAATATTAATATGAGAGACTTATTCTAATATAATAATATTTAATATTTCGCAAAAAACTAAAATATAACGATAGTTGTGTAGAAATAAGCTGTCATGATTCCGAAACATTTATAACTGGACCAGTTTAGAAGGTACGGGAAAATTCCACTTTTCCAAGATCAGAAAAGAAAATGGAAAAACTACGTAAACCGGCTAGAATTCTTAGGATTGAACACGGATGAGGCAATCGAAGAAAAAAAGTATGATTTAATAAATATAGAAAATAATACATCAAATAGATTAATAGATTTTAAGATGATGTTAAAGGGACACATTTTTTCGAAACTTTAATATATACTGTCATAATAAATACTACGCTTAGAACTGTGCCTACAATGAATGACTTACTTGCCTAAATCAACGCATTGTAAACCAGCTGGCTAGTCATTTGCATTGTACTAAAATTACAATGAGTTTATTTTAATCTATAATTGTATACATTTTTTGTATTTGAGTCAATGAGGACCTCTCCCACATCAAATTAGTTTCGAAACACGGTTGTCCATTAATTTATATACAATAATAACGAACGAATTCCCCTGACTATTTATAAACATTCGACATTCGCAATAATGCAAAATCATGCGATTGATATAAATTGACGCTAACCCGAAAACAAACGCCTCGATTGTAACGCGCATTTCTTTTCATTCCCGTCAAAACAAAGCGAACTGATTGAATCGATTTTTAATTATGATAAATTACGGAATAACGTGATGACATACATTTGTTTAATTTATTTATAAAATATTTGCTTTCTAAATGTGCTTAAAATATTTTGACTGGGACGGTTAATTCCTAATTAAATACTTAGAATAAACAGAGTTTAAATTTAATCCGTTGACATGGCAAATATTGCGGAATGCAGTTAAACGCTAGGCCACACTTTAGACACGTTCATATTTGCCGAAATGTAATTATACTATTTGTATAGTTGATATATACGAAATTTGGTACAGACTATAGCAGCCGTTCAATTTAAACATAATCTGTTTTCATAAATTAACGCCGAATAATGAAATAAAGTATAGAGCGGCGTGTGTATAATCATCTTGAATATAATTCGCGTATTAAGCTAGCGAAAAAGAAAGGTAATTTCATCGGTTTCGTTTTATAAGGCCGCGGGATCAAAGGATTTTCACTCTGTCATTTCGCGTCATTCGCCATTTTATTTTTGTATGATAAATACGAGACGAAATTTTCACCGAAATTTTTCCGCTCGGATTATAATGAATGTGAAATTTTGAAAATCGCAATAAAAAGCAATAATAGCCAATTTACTCTTTCAAATTGATACGCACTTAAATTGAAGGCGCTAATGACGTTTAGTTCCGTTTCGTCGCCGCCTGCGTAATTCCGTAACCGCACATCCCCGGGGAAACTTTAAGTAAAACATAGTTTAGAAACCGGCCATCCCGGGTCGTCGGTGGATCTCCGTCAAGTTCACAGTTATTATTGAACTTTTGATCGTGTGCCCCGAATCTATTTCAGGTCTGATGAACCGACAGATTGCTGATCAACTCGCCTCCGATCGATCACACGCCCGCAACAATGGCGCAAGCAACGCATTTAAATATACCGTCCCTTAAATTCGTGTTTTAATAGTTAAACGAAAAAAAAATACAAATTGGAATCAAACGCCGGAACATAAATCTACGGTTTAATCGCTGTCTGGATCTAGCAGCTTTCACCACATTTTTTCAGTATTTAAAAACGTGAGGTGAAATTCCTTTTTCCGGCAAATAAATGCCCGCATTTTTTTTTATTTAATTCATTAACAATTAATTACAACGCCTAAAAAAATAAATAATATTATATTCGATACAATATATAATTTAGACATCACAAGCATCCATAAATACATAACGGAATCGTCAATATTACAGAGACGAGATTATCCCTCGTCAGAGCTTTAGTGCTGACAAACTTTGTATGCATATTTGCAGAGTCAGTGATATTACTAAATCGTATATGCATACGTACACATTGTACGATGAAAATTATCGATTTGTGAATTAACTAAATCCACTAAACCCTCGAGACACGTATTGATATAAAATGTAAATAAACGATCGAAATATATTATATATATTTTATGCATTTTTTCAAATAAACATCGTTCCAAATAGATAGAATTAGATAAAAGATGTCGTTTGAGATTATATCACAAGCGTGAAAATTCCGCAAATATCGCATATCCGCATTTTCAAGAACTCGACTCGTTATTGCTAATTTGCAGATTTTTAGATATTCGAAAAATAAGCGCAGAATGTTCGTAATATTCCGTAGCGGTCATACAAAAAAATATCAGTTTCTTTGTTTTCGGATAAAAATCGTGATCAGAGGGAGACATTATGTTCTGTACATAAAGTGCATTTTAATTAAATGCTTTATTTGTAGTAGTAAATTGTGTTTTAATGTTATAAATAGTGAAAAATAAAAAAGTACGTTATAAAATGAAGAAAATGAACCCGGAAAATAAAAAGTTCCCGCAAAGGGTTTAATCAATCTACAGTAACTAAATTTATAAGGGAATTCAAAACGACTAGATCTGTAGAGCACAAAAAAGAAACAGGACTAAAACAGAAAATAACCGCTGGAGAAGAATTTATCGGAGGTGGTAAAACTAAAGTCAGTGTTGAACCGGTCCAGAAAAAACTCTCAGGGAAGATAGTCGTATGATAATAGTATGGCAAGATCACCGGGGGAAAACCACTTCTCCTGAAACAAATGCGCGCCAAAAGACTCCAATGGGCAAAGTTTACCGGATCTGTACTAAATAGGACCGAGGAAAGTTATCCTCACTTAATAAATCAAATTCAACTTGTTTAACTCGGATGCCATTCAGTATGTAAAAAGTCTATATAAGATTAATAAATGAGAATATTGTTATATTCATAGAATAATACATATCTCATATAAACGACTGCATTTTCCAGAACGATTCTGGATCATGCCATTGGGCCATTGGAAAAATATTTAACATTTCTCGTTCTTATTTTCACAGATTAAATATTAAATAGAAAAACTGTGAATTTCAACATTATCATGGCAATATAGTCCTGATTTAAAACCCATCAAAAATTTATAGCACATTATGAAAACAAAGTCAACAGAGAGAATCCTACCGATTTAAAATCACTAATACCATCAATAACAATGGTCTGGTATGAAGAGATAACGGCAAAAGCAATAAAGAACCGAATGAATTCAATACAGGCATGGATTCGAGTTGTTATAAAAAATAAAAGAGGAACCACAAATCATTACTTGGATTTACTTGAATTTACTGTAAACACTACACTAAAAATATGCCCTAGTTATAAAATTAAGAATGAATATACGTAAAAAATAATCTTATTTCAAACTTAAAATCCTTTGCATAAAAAATAATAGATTAAATAATAGATAAATCTCAGATATGCTGCATACTTCCAGATTCTTTTAAAGCTATGGGAAAATCATTCATGAATATTTAATTTCCATGATGAATTCAAGGGATCAAAACACACTGGTGTTCGTGATGGAAGATATTCCTAGTGTTGTAAATTACCTTTCCTCAAAATCATAAATTAATATCAAAACAAGTATTAGCCTATTTTCGTATTAATTATTTATCATTGAACAAAGCAAATATGTCTGTACATATTAATAAGTATGTCATATGGCTCATTTCCAAATAAAGATGAATACCCCTGCTGTAATATTAATACAATAGATTCATAGGAATAACAATGACACAAGTATTATCGATCATACTATTATTCTAGGTTGGAAAAGGGGTCAAAGTTATCATATTATATATAACTTATTCGCAATGTCATAAAAAAAACGTATTATCTTAATACTATACTCCACTCGGTATTTACCCTTAGGTCGCCTTCAATCTGCAAACTTCTCGAGCTCTCTTAAAATTTAAATAGAATTATAATAAATGTTAAACTTTTCAAAGGCATTATGTTATTTTATGGATATTTTTAAATAGTGCCATAATATCTCTAAAGATTTAGAACGTCAAAAAATATATTATTTTATTTAAAAAAAATATATTACACTAATCGAGTTTTAATTTTTTATAAAAATACTTTTGTAAAAGTACACATTTTTCTGTTATAGTATTGCGGAAAACTGCATTTATATATTCTGATTATTTATATCCTTGTTATAGTGTGTTTAGATATGTAAAAATGAAGATTGAAAGTCGCGTCCGTCCCCATGCTTGTTCCACATTAAAACCTATCCCGAATTTCAGGAAAAAAGTCAACCCTAATTTCGAAATAGCCCTTCACAATCGGAAAATTCCCCTATTCTTTATTGGCTCCCATTTTGGCAGAACCATTAGTTGGCAGGTTTTGGCGGCGCCAATGGATAACTCCGATTTGTAGGTCACGCGATTGTGTAGAGCCGACTTAAGATTTTGACCTTTTTTTACAACAGTGTTGATGCTTCGGCTCGATAATATATAAGGAGGGATAGAGGGTGGTGCTATTCAACAAGGGGTATTCAACATGTGATTAAAAATGTGCCATCGCACATTGTGGCAAGATCACGGGATTACAAAACTCATTATTTCACGAGGGAGGTTCAGACCCTTCACGAATTTTAACCACATTTGATATTAAAAAAAATCAATATCTAATAATTAGTTTTAGGTGAAACGATGAAAGTCGATTCTGTCATCAATTCACACTAAATTATAAATTCTATCTTAAAATCTATAAAAGACGACACAGCATTGTACACTATATCGTCTACGATTTATATTAAATTTCAGATATCGACCCTATTCGACAATAAACTAATGAAACGCTTATAAATAGAAGCTTTGATCGTAGTTATATACTATTTGCCAAATATTAATATAATTCCTAATTAATATTCAACGATAAAATTTTTAAACACCGAAGATACAAAATAAATAAAAATTTGCCTTTAGAAATTGCGTAAATTAACAAAGTAAATATATACAAAATCAATACGATTTATACAGGGGGAAATACGTATTTTTTACCACAAAATGTAGGTCAGTCGAAAATTTGTTTAATTTCTAACAGCCTTTGGCAACAATTCAAATGAAAATTGTAATTTAAACTAAATCAAAAGTAATTATCTGCATTTGAAAACCTTTTTAATCTAATTATTGTTAAATGTATCGTTTCAATTTCAATTCAATTCATGAAAAATATTAAAATCAAATATGTTTAAATGTACAATAAACTACCGATTATCCGCACTAATGGCAGAGATATTGCGCACGGATAATACGAATTAATAATTATTATAAAGTGAAACGAAAAATAATGACAATTTTTTTTTACATCAGTTTGTCGCCGATCACCATCTAGTAAATAGGTAAAATTTGGTATTAATTTGAAGCTCTATTTGTAGTCCACAGTTTTAGTTTAATTTTCATTTTTTTAATTCTCCTGTGTGATTTTGGTCGGCTAATTGACTTGGAAATAACATCCAGATCATAAGCAGTGTTATCACTTGTAGGTAACATGTATATTATTTTGATAATGCAAGTTAACTGCGACTGAGCTAAGTTAGTAGTCGGATAGGTGTCCGACGGAAACCATAAATTCAGGGAATTCTTTATAGCACTGTCCAGGGGGTATCCATGAGAAAGAGACCCATTAACTCCGCATGTTTTGTAAAAAAATATGTATGTAGGTAGTTTGGCGCGTTGGAATTAAATAATTTAATACCATCTATCCTTCGTTGAAGAAATAATTATAAAACAAACAATATAAAATTTCAATATAACTGAAATAATATTAAAATTATCCGGTGTCGTTGGTTTGATACTAGGGAGAATTTTAGTTTGAGAGACTCGTTCCCATTGCATCTTTAGAGTGTCTAAAATCTTTATTTGGGTTAATGGCGTTTTGGGATCTTTATGTTATGCCATCATAGTCAAATAAAATATATAAATAAATAAAATTCGCAATCACACAAATCGTATTCTAACCACTCAATGTATTTTATTGTAAAATTTGCTATTAGCTCACGTCATTTAAAGTTGTTATTTACCACACTAAAATGCAAAAACAATCTTTCTTCATCTGTGTATCGCATCTAGTATCGTCATTTTTTTACAGAATTTAATCAAGTCATCTTCCTTATTATTATTAGTATTAAAAAGGCAAGTACAGTTATGTCTTTCATTAAAGAAACAACCCTTTGATCAATAGGTAGAATAAAAGAAGTATATAATAATAATATTACGTTAAAAAAAATCAATATGCTTTCATTTGGTTGAGAAGGAGCATTTTTTAATAACAGCACTGCTTTCTGTAGCAAACTTTTTTCAAAAAAGGCTATGAACTATTCTTCAAAGATCCTTCAATTTATCCATGCCCTTTCCATCTGTAATAATCAACAGAAAGATCTTTTTTCTGTCCCTTTAAACGATCTCATTTTTTTAGTTTTTTAAATTGGCAAATGTTTAATTTTGTATTCCCAGTCTCGCAACACATGACCGCGATGAGTTGTTCTTTAGACGCTATAATATTTTTTAATAAGAATTGAATGCACGCACGAACTGTGTGTTCTTATTCTTGAGAGGACAAGAATGAAATTTAATCATATAACATGATACGGGCACAATTATTTAGGTAATTAATCACTTTAATCCCGTCCTTATTAATAAAATAGCATCAGACCTTATGGTCAAGATTCCCCACATTTATACTCCCACATACATGATTAATTATTTAAATTATGACTATTAATCTATTTCTCCTCCTATAAATTTATTAATGTACACCTCCTCCTCGTATAACACGGTCATATGGTTCCACAAAAACTTCGGGTAATACAAATTCGTGTTATACGAGGTTTAAAGTTCATACAAAAATAGGGTATGCGTTCCAAAAAAATATCGAAGTTAATTAATATTATTTATTTTTTAAAGTTGGGTTATCAATTATTAATTAATTAATTATGTTATCTTCTGTTAGTTTTTAAAACTATTCTTGATAACGTTCATAGTATACAATCATTAAAATCTCGTTGAAACTACACATCGCGTCATACATTGTGGCCCTCTTGTGAAAGAATATAATTCCTAGTTTATTGGCAAGATGGAGACCTTCTAAAATTACGCTAGCAGTTAGCGTAACCGCTTTTCCGCAATCGTATTATATAATAAAAAAATCTGCATAGACATTTTTGAGCATATTTTATCAAAACCGTGTAAAAAAAGAATTAAGCGAATCGATATTTCACAGATGTGCAATACATCTTGTTCAGTTAAAAAATATTAATTATAATTTATTACCCAAGAACACCTAGTCATTGTATTCGCTATGGCTAAAACGTCGTTTCGCGTTATATCGGAACATACAGTTCGTTACGCTAAGATGGTTAAAAATAAAATATACGAAACGTATCAAGTACATATATGTAGTGATGATGACCTCTAACTAATTTTTTTTGGTACTTTAATAAAAAAATCCACTTATATAAATATATATATATATATATAGAAACATTTCAATATGAATAAAAATTCTGCACAAATGAAATATTTCAATAATGTGGAATGTTATATCAACGCAATACTTTGATAGAACGCGATGAATTTAAAAACTCGTATAATAAATTTGAATAGTCTGAAATCCAAAAAGTTATACAATTGAAAAACAACCTAAACTTTTGCATATCAATATTTTTGCAATGTTTCATCATATGCGAAAATGAATTACAATTAACCCTCGTTGTATCGCGATCTTTTTTTAATCTGAAAAGAATTTCATAAACCAAATTTTTTTGGTGATATCATAGATTTGAAAAACATATTAAACAATTGAATAGGAGACATAAATCTAACACCAAATCAATCTTAGTGATCGTTTAAAAGGTTAGCTTGATCGGTCAAGAAAACGCATATCCTGGATATCCCTAAAATGATTGGCAAATCTGATCAAGTCAAGATAAAGAATCAACTGAAAAATATCCAAGAGTTCCGTGAAATTTTAGAAAAGGCTAATTATTGACTAAATTATTTTTTTAATGTGGATGAGACGAGACTCTATTTGAAACGAATGCCAATACGTATATATATATCCATAGAGAAGAAGACAGCTTCTAGATTTAAAGGAGTAAAGGATCGTTTAACTTTTCTTATTAGCGCTAATGCATCCGCAGAAACTCCTTATGACATGAAAGATTATTCTGAAAATGATTTGCTTGTTTTTTGACAAAGAAACTGCAAGGCTTGGATCACACCTAATAGACTGTACTGTCCAACAATAAAAATATTGCGAGAATATTGATGTCGAACTTTGAGCTCTCTTGGTGTTGGACAATACGCCGAGTCATCTTCTGGAACTAGAGACCCTTTAGACTGATTTTCCCGTTGATATAGTATTCTTACCTCCGAATGCCATATCCATCTTACACCCTATAAAACAAAGTCCAATAGCCACATTCAAAGCTTGCTATTTAAGAAAAACAACGCGCCACATATTCAAGAAACTGCTGGAGGTGATAGAAGTACCTATCGGGTTTGTTGGAAACAATATAACGTAATATATGAACCATAGAATGAAATCATCCAGTCGAGTATGAAGAGTTTTTAGAAAAGATTATTACGAAAAATTCTGAAATGTCTTAACATTAGTCTTTTAGCCATTTCTGGAGCCATCGAAGGTTGATGTAAATGATATTCAGTCTTAATTAAAATCACGGCGAACACTTAGCTAATGAAAAGCTGCTAAAAATCGACTCCCATACCATGTCCCAAGGAAAAAACTTCTCGGAAACTGTTATTGTGCAAAAAAGTATCAAAATCATTAAGAGTGCCCTTTCTTTTCATAATCATTGCACGAAGTTGTTAAAAGAAAGCGACGATGATTACGCGGAAGTGAGTTCTCTAAAGCGTAGTGGTAACGGATTATTTAAACTTAAAGAGGCCAAACATGGAAATCTAGATTTGTTTTGCAACGTGAAACAAACTAAATCATTTGTGTTATGTATAACATTGATTTTGTTATAAATAATGTTTATTTTCTTTAAAGAAGTGTTTTTTCGAATTTCGCTTATCACGATCGATCGCGATCAACGGGGATTGCCTATACTCTCAAATTTAATTAAGCATAAAACTACAGAAAAATCAATAAAAAAACTTAGCAATTAATTTTACTCAAACCCAATAAACATCTTATTTTTTCTGCGAGTATTATATAGCTAATAATTTATGGAATAATTAATAACTTTTGACGCTTTACTAATATATCATGAAATTGTTAGGATGATAACCCTCATAAATTAAACTGTGAAGACATTCAGGTCACATGAGCAAAAAAATGTAACCCATTAAGCGACGCAGCCGATCGTTTTTCTTACTGAACAATAGGCGTGGGTGCGCAAATATTTTTTTAATTAAAATTTTACATTGCGGAAAAAATGCCTAAAATTATTTTCATCTGTGATCAAATAAATATTTTCAAAATTAAAATAATTCATTGATCACGAATTGTTACGGTCTTAAGAATTTCATCATCACAACAAAATATTGTTGTCGTAAGGAGAATACGCACCCGAATCGTCCCGGGGGACAATGAAAATTTAGATTATTTTATTGATTTCCTGTATAATTAATTCATGTCGTTCACCGCAGAATTAATTCCGGAGAAAATTTAATTTTCCAGTCACTTTAATTATGTTTCGCTGAATTATTGCAGTGTCTTTCCGTTACCCAACTCCTTTTCTGTCGCAGCCCAGAATTTCGGGTTTATTCGACACAATTACAGAAAAGGTAAATTGATTAGAATGGGTTTAATCCGAGGCTCGTATACAAATTTATTGAATCTTGTGAGATGGAATAGGGGAACGAGGCAATGCGAATACAGCGCACGTCTGTGATTGGTGTATGCGGCGGTGAATGTGTTATAACAATACGAGATTAGATCAGCCTCCGCTGCTTTAACAATACATTTTTCCTTATATTATTTTTGTCATTTGGACATATCATACATATAAATTGAATTTATAAGAACTAGCACTCAGAATTTTGTTTAAAAAAATAAATAAGATTCGTTTCTCTCAATATTCAGATTCAGCGTCTATATAAATATATACACAAAGAACTTCATCATAATATTTATATTAAAATTAATAATAAAAAAATAAATACATTTATTTTCAGTGATTTGAAAAATAAAACTACGTTCATGTAATAGTAATTGCTGCCCAAACAGAATTTAATTGTTTAATCGTTGCAACGATTTAACAGAGTTTTAACCAGCGCTGTCGAATTAGTAAGTCGCTTTAATTAAAATTTATTTCCCAAACTATCTCCATATGGTTTAAATTATACGACCATTTGCAATTTTACTTCTGAAATATATAATTGAATCATTTGATGATAATTTCGGATGAATTGTAATATAATTGGGTTTAATTGCGATACGGAGACATTATAATTAATTTAAATTCGAATGATATTAAAATAATTAGAAATATATTTTATGTTAGAGGAGCGGGGGGGGGGGCAAACATAATAATTTTCATACTCTCGAGATTTCTCTGAAAAAAAACTTTTAGATTGCAACGGAAATACTCGGTCGAGTAGTTTTAAACTTTGGCCGCATTTCAAAATCGCTTTGTTTCTTATGATATACTCCATGGACGTGAAAAGTTAATAATCAAAGATGTGGCAGAACTTCCTAGATTCATTTTAAAACTCTTTGTCTTGTTAACAAAGAAGTATAAATGTTTCTTTGGTCATTATTATAATCCAGGTAGTTCATTCTGCATTCATTCCGCATTTTATTAAATTTGTCAATGAACTCTAACTGTACTTTAGACAATGAAATGCAATGTTTAAGATTTGTATGATTATCCTGATTTGAATGCCATCCTTCGAATATTTTTTCCACAATTAAATGTTGGTGATAGTGACTTTGCTAGCGATCAATCGATTATTTTTATTAATTTGCAATACTAATATAATATTATATATATAATTAATATTTCATTTTGGAAAACTCCCCAAACGTATTGAAAACAACTTCACTATTGATTAATGAACGTGCATTTCCAATTACACATTGCTGCTATTCATTTCTAAAACTATCGAAACGCATCTAGTATTTTCATTTACTCATATTTCGTCACAGCATAGTATAATTATTTTAAATGGCATGATAGCTATCGATATGTAGGGTCTCTCATTTTATTTCGATTCAACGTGGACCGACATCAAGTGGGATACGTACGGGAAGCCGTATAACCTAACGATTATATTATATTATTGCCCTCTTGACATGTGCCCGAATATTTTCTTACATTTTCCTTTTTCTTGCCGAAACGGCTTAATCGAGGCAGTTAACCGCGAATGTATACCCCTTTATTGCATTTCCTAAATACCGATCGAAATTAATGCAATCCCCTTTCACTCTATAACATTTCCAGCATTAAATCTGAAATATTACGGACGGGTGGGTTTTATTGAAAATTTAATATTTTGAAAATATCATTAGCTGCAAATGAACCAATCATTTCTTAAATCTCATCGTCGGCGAAATGCCAAGGACGAATCCTTGAACCCGTGAGAGTCGAAGAGTACAGCTTCGAGGCCGTCCAGGAATTCACATATCTCGGCTCACTTATTACAAATAACAATGAAACCAATTTGGAAGTACGAAGAAGAACCATGCTGGCAAACTGGTGCGACTTTGAACTGCAAAATCATCCACGGTCGAGTTTTCTCTCAAAGAAGACCAAAGTCAAGCTCTACAAGACCCTCATCAGGCCCGTCCTAAGATACGGATCTGAATGTTGTGCTTTGATAAAACAAGATGAGCGACAACTGGATATCCTGGAGAGGAGAATTCTGAGACGAATATATATGAAGCCATATTCGACGACGGAGAATGGCGTATCCGAAGCAACGAGGAGCTGTACCGACTATTCAAAGATATACATGTCACAGCTGTCATCAGAGTGTCTTATCTCTGGTGGGCCAGTTACGTGTCAAGGGACAGTCAGCTACCGAAAAAAGCCTATGGTTAACAAGCATTCCTATCCCCGGAGGAAAAGAATGCCAGGGCAGAAGTGGTTGGACTGTTTACGGAGGAATACTGCATCATTAAAATTTACCGGTAGATGGAGCGACGTAGAGGCAATCCGGATAAAATGGAGAAGGGTGTTGAATTAAATCAGGGCTCTACAATAAGGCTGTTGCGCCTATGACGATGATGATGATCGTCTATTATATATACATCTTAAATCTATTAATATATGAAAATAATATAATTTAATGCAGTATCTATGTATTGTGAAATCATAGAGCCATCGCAAATGAAAACTTAGCTCTCCTTTGAGATTAAAATCCAAGAACTAACTTCTTAAAATAACCGACAGCTTTGAACCAACTTTCGAACCCAACTGCAGCCAAAAAAACTTTAATACAGAGAGCTTTGATCAACAAACGATGTCATTTACAAACAATATATTTAATATATATATCATGTATATACATATGTACATAATTGATGCGAAAATCCCACGCAACTATGTACATACACTAGTTACTGAATATTCATAGGTGCGGGCTCGACACAATATTTCGCAGCTTACGCTAAATTATATAATAGAATATAGAACTGGTCTGTTGGACAATTATATTAATTGATAATATTATATTATTTTTTCTATTTATTCCGTGACATTGTGACGCTATTGGCATAGGTGTAAGTGACAAAGCCTGTTAAGCCACAGCCTCTTAGTCTAGTGAAACGTTTTACTTAACTCGTGTAATAAATAAATACTTTATAGATAATATATATAATAAAAAAAATGAGTCGCTGAAACTGAGACAAATAATTGAAATACTAATCATAAATTAATTTAATAAAAATCAGATGTTAATATGTAAGTCCGTCTAACGTGACGACATATATTATTATCTTATCATTTTAATGCTTTTACAAATAGTGTGATTTTATATGACATTTTCTGTATACGGCATTCACAAGATTTCATAAAAATATGCAGGTTTTTTTAATTTTGCCGGCTGTATAAATCGTTTTATCATATTTTTGTGTTGCATTAGTTTAATTCTTCCTAACGAATTGTGACATTGGACGCCATATTGAATGCTTACTGCCTTTTGGCTGTAAAAAAGTTTATACGTGTTGTGGTATATTGGCAATTTTTTACTTGTGAAAGAAAAATATTAGGAAAAATTGGCCAAATACATCATCGGTACGATACCTTAGTCTCCTTATTCGTTAGATATTGCCTTATGCGACTTTTTTTTATTGCAGTTAAGTTGAAGGACGACGTTCCAATATTGAGGAGATAAAGATGGAATTTGCTGAATGAGCCGAACGTCATTGCAGAAAATTTCGTCCCAGAAGGGATTCGAAGATTACAACATGGGGACAAAAGTAACAAAAGTTATATTTAATAAAAAATGATAATTTAAGCAAAAATGTGATGTGTCCATTTATTTTTATCAAATCTCATAGTATTCACATTTATTTCAAATGTTATTTTAAAAATAATTTGCTTTAATATTATAACTATCTGTTGTCATACAATGTAACATTTTTGATCAATTATAAGGTTTTCTTATAAATCTATTACAAGTTGTCATCTGGCTAACAGCTTTTTCCCATTATAATAGAAATTTCCCATTTAAATAGAAGCAAAAAATCACGAATGACCTCTTTATATCCTCTTGAATGATTTGATTTAAATGTCTCTGTTAATGCATCAATAGAGAAGTCTGGATTCATCTCCACAAAATCTCGCAGAACATCGTTTCCCAATGTTTCAGACCTCCCACGACCTGATACAATGAAAAATTCGATATCAAAATATATCAAACCACTCTCTGCATGTTGATTGGACAACACGGTCATCTCCGTATACAACAGGCAGTAGATTCGCCACTTTTTTAAAGATAAAAAATTGTCAAATATTATTGTGATTTGTTTCCATTATGTCATTTTTCCGACACGTGAAATATCTAAGACTAATTAGAATAAACCGATCAATAGTTGTTCAAAAGTGAACAGCAAAAAAAATAAAAAATTCTAACTTGCATCACATTTTTTAATATTTTTTTAAAACGGGCGCAAGAACTGTATATATTTTTGGCACTATCTATATTGGCTACAAAAGTATTTTAGTAAGCTATATGATACAAGCATATATTACATTGTCTTATAATGGATTTTTCCTGTATTCTTCTATCAAGAAATGGAATGGACTTATCCTCCCCTATTCAAAGGCCATACATAGTTTTCTACTATAGATATACGACATATTATAATTTAGGGCAATAAGAAAACTATATAATATACATATAGAGTCATTGTATATATTTAAACGCGTATAATAAATATTATTTTCATCAAGGAACAGACGCCGCTATCAAATTTTCACATAATTCGAAAACAACATAAATTAAATCAACGATGCCATCAATTCAGTCAATATTCCGAGGCCGAAGGGCTGATATTTTCATTTGTAAAGAATTAAGAGGCAATTGAACGGAAATTGCTCTTAAATGCTCTTGATGAAATGATCCCAGCTTTAAAAGCTTAACGTACACAATATTAAATGGCAATAATAAAATTGAAAAAATCAAAAATAACATCGAAAATAATCCTTTGCTCAAATCAAATCATTCGCCGAAGAAATTCGCCGTCTTAATATACAATGTCAACACAAGCGACGCGGAATAATTCATACGAATTAACCGTATCGTATTGAATCATAACATTCGACATTTCCATTTATTATATAATATTAAATATAGCATGAAAATAAATATATTCAGATTTAATCATATTTTCTATTATTAGGAATATATGTTTGTTGAAAGAATTATTACATGTATTATAAGCTATTACTCTTATGATTTTTTTTACGTTGTAGCTATTAATGAATCAACGATTAATTTTAAATTTATTGATTATTTATATACGATAAACAATGTTAAAACTGTTTATATTTCAAACGTAACATCATAGAGTTTCGTGATTTTATTATTTTTTAAATATTCTCATGTATTTAATTTTTTCCGAGGCTATAAGTCAAACGTGCTGCCATACTAAATAAATATACTAATGTATCCATCGAAAAAACATGATTTTACATAAGTTTTACATACAAATTAATTTAAATTGAAAATTATTTATTTACCTTAAGCATTGATGAGTATTATTGCACTGTTGCACATCACAATTCTCTTCATCTCAAGCAGTTAAAACGCATTAAATATTCACGAATTAACAAGCATCTACCGTGTGTTGGGATTGCGAGCACTTTTCATCACAAGTTTTTCCGGCGAAGTTTTCCGGACGTCGGTCGCCGCCGAAGCAGATCGAGGTGACGAGCGCGCTAGCTCGAGGGTGCCGCGAGACTGACTGCCTGACTGCATTGGCCGCCACTGATAAGCGTCTGGACCAACACTTACGACTCGATAAAATCCTAAAACAATGATAATATATCTGATTTCATAACTAAATAAAATAAATGAATATTAATAAATTTATTTAGTAAGTATATGACGTAAAATTCAATACGGCCCCATCTGACAAGGAATTCTATGGTAATTTAATTTGATTTTTGATAAGACAGTGACCCACATAAATCTCTGGAGATTATCCATCCAAGTACCACGCTTAGTTTCGGTTAGTAACCCATTTATTTAAATAACGAATTTTGTCGTTATTTAAATAAATCGTTATAATTAAGATGCGATGTTGTTGTGCCATTGGCCATAAAATATGAGATTTGGTATAAGAAAATTCTTCTACTTAGGTGGCATGACACTGACTAAACCAAATTTTAATTCAAATAATAAAAAAATCATATTAAAAAAAATATGGAGTAAAAAACGTTCGGCTTACATGTGACATAAGATAAATTTTAGCTTTTTTTTAATATGATTTCATAAAACAAGATTCATTATTTATAATCGAGTAATTATCAGCAAAATTAAATTATATAATATTGTAAACAATGATAACTATATTTAGTGGTATTTGAATGCATTCACATATGTATACCTAAAACATCATGATCAATTATTTAATTGGAAATTTAATATCGCCATCTCATATATTAATTCCAATTAAATGTCATACAAAGCTAATTTAAAACGAAATTAATCAACTAAAACTTTCCATAAAGAAAATTAAAAATAATTAAATATCCAGTATAAGTTTTACTTTGCACAATATAGCGTTGGATATCATGTTTCAATGCTTTGAGAATATTTATAAGGTCATTTTTATGCAATACGATGCAGTTTTATATAACAATGTTTCAAAACATATATATTGGATATAGCGTATTCTGAAATTACGATTTGTTTTCATTCATTTTGTGAAAACTCTCAATTATGGTCGAACAATCCACTTTAAACGAATAAATAAAATTGTTCGTGTAGTTTTATATATTCGTACCATTCAATATTCAATGGTGTGTATGTATTTACAGTTTTATAAAACTTTATATTAAATATATTGCATATTATTAAACGCAGTAATCAGACTTAAAATCATACGAGATTGATAAATTGATAACGCGTTTTTTTTTTTAATTTTCATATGAAATCATTATTTATTCATGAACATAAACTTTATCTTCTCCAAAATAATCCCTAAAATAAATAATACACTTTACAAACTTGCTCGAATATTCACTGATCTTCCTTATGGGATTTAACTCCTCCAGCAAACCTGTCTTAATCTCCTAAATTTTGGAATAATGTCAACATTTCATTTTTTTATGTTTGAGAATAGGTAAAAAGTCACAATAAGCCGTTTTACGACGAATATGGAGGCTGAAGTATCATTGCATTGTTGTTTTTTATATGTTCCATTTCCAAGCAAACCAAAACATGTGAAAACTTTTCAACAGCTAGAGTAAGCTACCAATATGGCTAACAATATCGAGATACGTCAGGAACACATACACCAACACAACAACAAAAATATATCAATACCTACTTTGTTATTCTATAATAAAATAAATTATAAATTGATTAAAAAAATAATCGAAATCCTGAAAATATCGTTTTTTACTTTTCTCTACAAATTATTTAAAATTAAAACAATTTCTCTCAATGCAAAAAAATATATTCTTATTTCTATTTATTTTGCCTTATCTAGTTTTTCTTTTTTTTAATCTGTGGTGGTTAATTCCACGTGTTTGGACCAACGTCGTGTTGTGCCTTGGCAACAATACGCGGCGGCTCCGGAAATCTACCACGCTTCCCCCGCGCAGACCTCCGCCCGCGGTTGCAGCGTGAACACGCTCCTGCGTTACTTCGCCATGACGATTCTGGAGACTCTGCTCTCGTCCTCTGTATGGCCATTTATTTCCGACACCGATCTTATAATCAGCGCAGCCAACCAGATCAGCCTCAGCATCCACGACTTGGGACCGCAGACTGGCATGCTACGTCGAGCAACTCCGTGCCCCCAGCCGGCCCCTCGTCGAGAATCATCAAGGAAGAGTGCCTCTACGACACTCTGGACTCTCGACCGCCAGGAGTGCCGTCATTGTCAGAGGTCGCGACAGAGAGCGCACCAGGACGTCGCTCGATCACGTGCTTACTTCATAACCTAACAGCTGCCGCGTAACAATTCTTTCTATTTAATAAATGTGTCGATGTGTTCAACTGTATAAACTGTGTTTGCATTTCGTCCACCGGCGAGAGTAAAGGCTCGCCATGGTCGAGTCACGAATCCTTCACATCCTTTACAAATCGATTGATAAATGTTATTTATGTTTTGATTTGATTTTATTTCAAAAATATTTCTTCATTAATCGATCCTTCTTGAATTATTCATTAATATCTCGACTTTCTTTAAAAAAATGGATTATTCGATAAAAAATATCACACCCGCGGCTACAGAAGCAAATACAGTCAACCCTCCTATAGCGTTCACTTCTATAACTTTTTTTCTATAGCGTTTGCGGCGGTTTTTTGTATAGCGTTCCCTCGGCAGGAGCATCATTGAAAAAATAAAAATATAAAAATGGGTGAAATGTTTGAATGGCTTCAAATTGCAAAGAAAGTTAAAAAAATTTAACCCCAAATTTTGTATGGGTGCCTAACTTTCAAAAGCGTTTTTTTTCTATAGCGTGGTCCCTATCTGAACGTTATATAAGGGTTGACTGTAGTGATGTTTTTATTTTTCTCGCAATTGCGGGCAATAAAGGTTTTTAGTCAAATACAAAAAGTTTGTAATATGTAGAATTTATAATAAAAGAGTTATTCGAGAAAAATCAAAAGCTTGAAGTCCCAAATAAACGCCATCGGCACGGCTAGATTAATCTCTGTAATTGTTGGGATTAAATATGTATCTCTGATAGTTTCACTTGGTTCAAATAACAAATAGTGAGTTATACCCTCATAATATCGCAGTAAATCCTTTATTCTCTCTTTTCAGGTACATGGCAATTTATAAAAGCTTTATTTATGTCAGCATATTCTGATTTTTTTTACTAAAGAGGTGGTCTTTCGGATTTAGAATTATCCTGTAGATTTCTACTGCCGCACTTAAATTCTCTTAACTGCTGTAATCAGATGTTTATTATTATGAAACTAACATAAACATGAATATCATCCAAACCTGTAATATCATTCATACCCTAGTCAAAGGGAAACAGTATCCATGTCTTATATGGAATGCGTGATAAAATTTTAATTAATTAATATTAAAAATTAATGAGTACTAATAAACAACAAGAGAGAAGGTAACACTAAAGCTCACGACCGTAACCTAGTTCTATATTCAAGTACTAATATACCTGCCAATTATTACATTATTTTAAAATATTTTTTAGATAATTACCGTTGTACAAAATAATTCATCATATTAACTTAATGAATGTTTTGATTTATGTACATTAGTTGGGGCTTTTCAAAGCCAGCATCTCCTATTACATTATGGCCATAACTCTCTAAACTATCCATGAAAATCAACTTGCTATTCAATATCAGTATGTGTGCGAAATGTCAGCACAACATGTTGTTTCAGGATCACGTACTCTTCGCTTCCCACACTGAAATGTTAAATTCTAACCTGGACATACATATTAAGTTTAATAAAAAAAAATAAGATTGTTTTCAATTTCACTAAATAATTCCAAATGTTTGTTGTTGATAGTTGAAACATTGTTAGCCATATGGAATGCTAATATAATATTGATGCTGATTTACTCCATACTAAACATCGTGTTCCAGAAGTAGGGTTGTCAAGATTTACTGGAAAAATTTCGGAACGTATTGCCCAAAAATGAACTATGTAATTTTATCATATTCTGCACTAGGAAACCATTCAGCGTTACATAGTTTTCTAAGGTTTTTTTATGTGCATATCTTATGGAAAAATGATAATACAGTTTTAATATTGTATATTTCTCTCAATTCATGAATATCCTAAATATTGTGGAGAAAAAATATTAAGCATTCCTGCAAAACTTCTTTAAACTCGGACTCTAAATTATATCAAAACAGTCTTCCTTTCTCCTGTGGATTGAAAGTAATCTTAAAGCTGACCATTTTTTTACTTTAATTACACTTCTCTCAGATCTGTTCTAAGAATTCACAAAAAAAAATAGTTGATAGTCTCGGTTTTTAGATAAACCAAACTCACTGAATATTTTCGGTACAAGGTACCCACCCGCTTTGCTCGATTTAACGTGGTTTATAAAAGCACTTAAATTCACTTAGTATTTTAATATAAAAGCTGTGATTATATGGAAAGAAGATTACAGTACATCTGGAGGAAAATCAATTTCTGATCGAGCAGAGAATAGCTAGAAGGGTTTAAAAATTAGCAATCTCTTTCTAATCCTTAAATTAAAGGAGAAAAATGATACTTATACATTAAGATAATATATAAACATTTGACCGAGTATATAATGGCAATCAAACTGAAAGAAAATACCTTTACAGAATTTATTTATCTAAATCTCAAAAAAACTGCTAGTAGGTTTGTTTCAAGGTAGCAAAGGATCGGGTGACGGTATTATTATGCAATAATATATCCGGTGAGAATTATGAACCTGTCTCTAATCAACCGAGTTCTCTAGCTAAATACGCTTATAAAGGAATATGGAACGTATCTACCGCGTAAATCGAGGGATAGACTCAATATCATATTTTTAGGAGTAAAGAAAAGCTACTCTCTGCCTCCCTTCTCCGATCCCGCCAACAGTAGATTTAATTTTGAAAAACATGTGTTTTAAGCAAAAAACTGCCCATCCTGGGTACAAAAGTAAGAATATTTTTTTAAAGTAAAAACTGTTGCGATAAACAGAACTATTGTGGAGTGTGGATGATATTGGCCAACAGCTTTCTTTGCAACTTGCAAATTAAAAAGACGGTTGGCAAACCTATTCAAAGGTGTTTCGAAATCTAAAAAAAATGTCTGGTGTATCAAATTAATTATGTCCCATTCAATTATTTTAAAATGGACATAATTATTTTTTAAACATTATATGTAACTTATTATTTTATTAAACCTCGTATATCGAATAAATATATGAAAAATCCGAATTTGAAATCAATCATTAGCAAACATGTTGTTCGCATTGACCGCGAATTTCATAATTTTCCAAAATAGATTCTATTCTCAAATAAATAAACAGATTCAATAATTTTTGCATCTTGTCTCTTGGCCAAAAAATGTTTATTTTTTATTTATTCTTCTGTATATGTTTGAGGTTAGTTTGAATAACAGTTGTACATGTGGTGGATGCTTTGAATTATTTACAATGTTATGTTTCCACCGCATGGTGCTTAACAAGCTTGCCTAATTTGAGTAAAATTACATATCTCTGTATATATGTATGTATGTGTTGTTTAAAGGTTATATTTACTAAATTTTTACTATTGCTCTTTGATCGATTCTGAACTGATGTTATAAATCTCATCACTGATTTATTATTATTATGAAATATTTGTATGTTTCTTTGATAAACACAATTAAAAATTCAGATTAATATCGTCGAATAATATAACTTGTTACTATGCGAAACGTTATTTAATATCCGAATAGATTTTTACGATGCGAGCGACAATTTTCTATAATCTCACATCTGACTCGTATCACATTTGCTGTCATGATTCAAAAAAAAAACCCCCATCCATTGGCAATACGATGAAATCTGAGTCAATACTAATTTATCCGCATGTGGGTTAACCGACAATTGATTTCCCCGAAACTCGTTTTTATGAGGTTATAGAATTCTGGCGCACAATGTAAAGCTCCGGGGTTTTCCTCCAGGTTTTCCGTTCCAATACACATTTCCAACATGGTCGGTGTTCCCTTGCACCATTTAGAGCCAGCCAGGTGTGGCAGATGGGCACAATGATATTTAGTTTGATTGAATACAGGGAAATTCTATGATTACACCATTGATGGTAACCCCCCCCCCCGAGGGATGGCTGTACAGGGGCTCGTCCAATTTAACGTTAAATCTGGATTTATGGCGTGCAATATAATTATTATTATCACTAAAATTTTATATTATGGAATACTATTCGCATTATTCAATATATATTCATAGTTAATAAAAAATAGATTGCTTTTCAAGCAAGATGTATCGATACAAGATTTCAAGTTCAATAATTAACCGTGTTCGTTGTGGGGAGATACTAACTTAATAAATAATGCTGATACTTTTCTTAACGAAGAGTATCGTCATCTAAAAGAATTGCGATTTTTCATTACAATGCACGTATGCATATCGTTATTCACACTATTCAACAAACAATATTTTATCTGCTAACTCTCCATTTTGAACCTTTATACTATTTGTACATCTTAACTTGAAGCTAATGTCTTATCAACTTGAACAGGTGATAGTCCCAAAGATCAACATCGGATAAATATGGTGGAGGTTACAGAGCTTATATATCAGGCTCTCTTATTTTGCCCTAAGTAATTCTTGCTGAATGTGGTTTTCCATTATCATTCTAGAGAATTTATCTTTGATTATTTTCTAAAACAGATCGTTTTTTTGGATTACTTCCTTTCATATTACTAATTAAGCACAACATATCTCTGCTGTAATTATTTAATCAGGTTATTCGGGGTAGACATAGGTATCTATTCATATAAATTCATTTTGATTCAATGAAAGTCTATGTTATTCCATAACCGCTAGAGAAAGTTTGCGCGGCACCTAGAATCCTAGTCTATTTTTAACGGGACATAAAATTTTCATTAACTGTTAAAATGGAGAACCGAGGTTTTGTGCCATTTTTTTTATTGTATTACGCGGATCGATCCCCACAAATGAATTTAATGTATCAACATCGATTTAAGAAGTCTGCCTTATTTTGGATTGTCTTTTCGCCCACTTTTACCACTTTTATTTTTTTAAACCATCTGTAGTACTTTTAATGATTTAAGATGTCTCCATCAATATCGTAAATATGGTTTGGATAGCTTCTTTTGATTCAAATAAAAACTACGTAAAATACCGCAAATATGTGCTTTTACTTTTTTTACTACAACCCAAAAACAAATTAAAAAAGATTAATAATCTGTTATTGCTTCAAAATGATATCACCGTGTTAACTCAACGGTACTCGGTGACAAAGTGTTTTCAAAGTAACGCAACAATAATTTGACATTACTTTTCGCTTTACCAAAAAAAATACTCAGAAGCTAATTCAATCACGTCATTATTAAACAAAAATATTTAGAAGACAATTATCAGAATTAATCTTTTGAATACGGTTGTTTAACCACTTAAACGTCAACGTCTCGCCGATGAGTTGCATTTGTTCTGAATAAAAAATATTTTTTTAATTGAATTGAACTAAATTCCTATTGTTTTAAATCTTCCAAGAATTCCGTTAATAATATGTTAGAAATTATCTTAATTGACTACTTAATTATTTTTCTCTGTGGTCATTCATCTAAAATATTTTTTTTCCAGTGTCGTTACCTAAAACAAATCGCTTAAATTATCAAACAAATCTTTTGAGGGAATTTATTGATTTCATTTTCTATCAATTTTCCAGAAAATGAAAAATGCAACGTTTCACCTAAACGAGTGGGATTGATGTGGAACGATGAGGTTCAGTTCCGCCAGCTTGGACGTAAGTCGAAACGGTCGTAAGTCGATCATCCCTATTAAAATTTATAATGTTAACTTATGATACATGATGTTTATTTTTGATAGATGATTTTTTTTTCAATATATGATCTTGATTTGTTCCTTTAATTGCTCGGGTAAAAATGTTCATACCAAAACTCTATAAAGCGATTTTTTCTATTCGTTGCAAATACAAAAGTCGAAATGGATGTAAATCGAAAACTGTTTTAATTTTTCTTCTTATTTCTGGCTTGCGGTTTTCTTTATTTGTGAATACAGATGATATATAAATGAATCTCTCTTCAGATTCCGAAAGTCGTTTGATATGAATAGCTGATAGCTTCCAATTATTGCATATTGATATCAAATCTAAGCTTAGTATAATATTTTCAGTCATATCTTTCATGTATTTTTTTAATAGTGATGAAAATGGTCTTAATTAAAAAATACTTATATTATAACAAATTTGGCTGAGAAATAAAACGGTAGAAAATAAAGACATTTAAATTGTTGTTTTGTTATTAACCTAGTTTGCGATAAAAGTTATAAAAATAGAAGATTTTACGGGTCGAAACTTGGAAGAATTTTTACTCATTGTAAATTCTAGAAATGAAAAAACCTTTGAATGTGAAAATCCTTCTATTCAATCACAAAAATAAATGTGAAGTAGATGTTGAGATTGTATTTTTGACAGAAGTGGTTGAATATCGTCATATAATACAATTAAGAAAAATCATTCTAAATTTTACATATCCATTGAGAGAAGTATTTAAAACTTGGGATTCAGCGACATTGAAAGTTTCTTGTTGGCGTATGCCAACAACGTATAAATCGAAATGCATTCACATGTGTTATATGCCATAATATGAATTTTATTTTACGAAATATTACCGCATTAATCGAAGGATAAATATTATATTAATATATAGGTAGAATTATTTTTATTTACATATATTATGTAGAAATTTATGTGGAGAGAATGTGCTTTTAAGAAAATTTCTAGTTACACTAAAGCTCTTTATAGTCCTAATCTTTCTCTAGTAAACTTTCGCCTGTTTGTTTCCCTAAGCAGCTTTTCGAGGACGAATATTCATATCTGCCGAGGAAATAAAACATTTTAATGACAAAGTACAATAAAAATTATAAAGATTAAGTCGAATATCATCTATATTTATATTGAAGTATTATCCAGGGCATGTATGATTAATTATGACTTATTTAGAAATTTATACATATTTTTATACAATTTTATAAAATGCTCGTATTCATCGTGAATAGTATTTTTTTCAAAAAGTGCTGTTACTCAATTTTGTCATTCATGTTAAAAAATCCAATTTCATCCATGTTCCACATCTACGGACGTTCCATGTACAAATTACAAAAGCAAATAAAAGAATCATATCCGTTCATCTCTGCATGAAAATATCGTGAATTGTGTATCGAAAACATTTAAAATATTTATTGAGGGGGTTTCAATAAATTATTTACATATTCCATAGAAAATTTCTAATTAACAGTCTCTGCAGTATGTTTTGTATTTGTAAATTATTATGACACCAATTATTTCATGCTAACTAGTGTAATTTAAAAGTTGTGATTCATTAAAAACCAGTGCAAATAAATTTCAACGTTTCACCGTTCGAATTCAAAGGTTTTATAAAATATCAAAAGCTTTTTTTCATAGGAAATTGGAGTGGTACCTTTTTTTATGGTTTAGTTAATTAATGCAACGAGTCAGTATAATATATATAAAATGTATCGATATTTGGCTGATATATTCAATCCCTCAGCTATTCTTTTAAAATAAATTAAATGTTTTATATATGACAATGACTTATTTTTGATAATAGCTGTCATAATTAATCAATTAAATTAAAATATATTCAGATATAAACATCTTATAATACATATAAAATATTTTTAGAACAGATGATTGATTTCTTGAATAATAAAAACTCATGAATTAATTTAAATACCTTTTTATTGAAACGGAAAATAAGGAAATTAGTTTAATGGATCGTTTTAAAATAGAATGAGATTAATATTGCGGTAAATAAAGCAATGATGAATAACAGAGATGATATTTATATATATTTGGGATCCAGGTGACAGTAGCCTGTCATGTTTGTATTATTTTTAACATCAGATCAAATGATATGTCAGAACATCAAAAAGTATGTCCATCTTTCATATTATTATCCAAATATTATATTTATAAATTATTATAAAATGCATATCACTATTAACTATGTAAAGTACATTTCTGTCACTTTTTGATAATTCTGAAATTATAATTCGTATTTCGAATTATAATTCGTATCTTGAATAAATATTAAAAATGTTCTAATATTAAATCTGATTTAAATATCATCGTTTTTCATTTATATTAGTATTTAAAATACTGATTTTTTTTGTATTTTTAATGTACAATCTATGGATAAAACTCGAAGAATGTAAAAGTCATCCATGCACTAGAAAATTATAGATTTCATTATTAATATTGAATTAATCGTAAATCCCTCACAGTGGTTGTTATTTATGAAAATTATTTTTTTAATATGTAAATTTTCCCTATTGACCTTAGCAATAAAATTTTGTGAGTGAATTGTATAACATCCATTATGGATAATACGATAAATTATGTTTGCGCCAAATCCTATAAGACAAATATTGCCAATGTGGTGTGCGTTACTGAATAAATATTTTTGACCCTTTTCCATATACCACACACTTTCGTTTTGTCAAATATGCCGAACATACATCATTTTAATACATTAACCCTTTGCACTCCAAAGGTTTTTTCAAAAAGTTTGTACCAGCTCCAAGGCAATTTTTAGAGAATTTTCTCAAATAAAAGATAATTTTGTAAAAAGTGGGGTGAGCAGTTTTTGTTTTAAAAAGTAAATTTATTTTATTGTTAAGATGTTTATTTATTGAATCAAATTAAAAAAATTTGGAGTGTGATATATTTTAAAACATTCTCCAGGATGAAGAGATGGTTTTCGTTCGCACGTATCGCAAAAAAATGTAAGGGGTTTTCTACCTTCTTTTTTCTCGCATTCGGTATATAATATATAAAAATTTACAATGGATGTTTCCATCCCCCAAAAATAAGTTAAGTTCAGAATAAAATAAGTTCAGGTTGGGTAGTAGGTTGAGATCTTCTGACTCTCCTCACTGATTGAGATGATGATGTATACTTCGTACTTAGTATTGTTACAATACGTTTATCTCTCCAAGCTAAAACCAACGTATCTTGGTAATTTTCTCGCTGCTAAATTTCCAGTTTTTTTATTTTGAGATCTGACCAGTGATGTTTCTTCAGATAACTCCAGTCGTTCTAATATCTATTCCATTTAACCATTGGCCTAAGCTGACTTCTTCTTCATTACTTCTTCAACTGGCTGGCTTCTTCAAGCACAACCTAACTTAACCTAACCTAACCCTAAACTCGCCCTTCAAGTGTTTAGCGCCGGTAGGGGATCTTCCTATCGAGAGACATTTTAGTATAGTAAAGAAGGTAAACCTATCTGCAGCTATAATAATTATCTATAAGCACAGGGATGTAAAACTTACGTATTTATCCGAAATGTTAAAGCCATGCAATGTAATCTCATGGTGGCAGTTCAACAGATGCTAAACATCGTTGAAAGTGTGCATTATACCTTCACCCAGAACATGTTTTTTACATTTCCAGAAACAATTGGATAGTTTCAATTCAGAAAAATGTTGTTGTCTCGCTGGACCTTCCTGATCATCCAGGTAAAAAAATATCCAGAGAATGCTAAAATAATTTATCAAAATGTGGACAGTGGAGCTGCTGGTAAAAAATAGCTGTCCAATACGTATGGACAGTGGGATACAAAGGGTTAACATATCATTTGTGGCGTTCAAAATTGTGACGTATTTTTTTCATAATTTAATTTGATCTCCAATCAAACGAAAAACATTTTATTCGCATTTTTCTGTGAGAAAAGTTTATTTTCGGATGGCGTTTTAAAAAAAAATTCCGTGTTATTTTAAAATGTAAATAATTAAATTAGATCGTCGTCGGTGTCACTCGGATGTCAATCTTGTAAAATTTATCTTACAATTGAGCCAACTGCGGCTAATGAAAGTGGATTGTTTGACTTGTATAGATTCACCCTTCTGCGTGTTCCATCAAAGTCTGGATAAACATGTCTCCGGGCCGGGAATTGCGTCAGAAATCTTCCGAATAAATTTTATTTCCCCTAACAACACACACATAAGTGATCAGTTGATTCACACTTTTATGTAAAAAAAAATATTTTACATAAATAAAAATGAAAAATATATTATTTACACTGATATTAATGCAATTTTATGCCAAATTCAGTAATGATTGTACATGTAGTTAGCCGTGATTGAGCTAACATAGAACTCGTAAAACTTGGTTAACCGTCCGGGGATTATAGTTAAACAAGAGGAATTTCGTGGTGAATGTGAGTTTTACAATCATCCGCCCTTTAAGTAGCACTTTGGAGTTTATTGCAATCTATCGTCAAATAAATATTAATAAAAATATTAATATTTTTTTTTTAACTAAAATATACCGATTTAAATCATCCTCACTGTGGCTCCAATCTTACTCCATCGGGTTATGTTATATTTTACCTCAGAATGTCTCATGAGACCCACTCTCAGATAAAAATAATATTCAGACCAATAAAAAATTATCAGAATTTCGTGGACTGAATGTGGACCACCTGTGGTATTTTCTTTATTGTGTTAGTACATTTGTGCCTGACGTATCTTGACATTCGTTGCCATATTGAATGTATACATTATTGCTGGCCGTTGAATAGGTTTCACGCGTTTTAATGCGCTGGGCGATTTTCTAGTTGAGAAAAAGATACATTTTTATCCGATAAAAACATCATTATGTTACCTTATCCTCCGTATTCGCCGGACTTGATCTTTGTTATTTTTTTCTATTTTTAAAGATGAAAAACCGTGAAAGGACGGCATCAGGAGATAAAGGCCACACTTTAAATTTTGAAAGCACTCCCACCCTTTTAATCTCAACAGATTCTTTATCTCCAAATCCCCAAAAATAATAAACTAAATTAAAACTTAGCTGAAAAGGAAAAAGACGCCTAGCCCACCCTTGGAATCAAGGTCAAAGAGGGGAAAAAGTCTAACTCATATTTATAAATATAACTAGAGCTAGAGGACCACCTATGAATCTCTAGCCGCTAATTAAATCGTTTAAGTTTTAAAGAATGTCTAAATAATTACATTTTCATTCAGCAAATTTTGCCAAATTAAAATTTAACCTGTTGAATTCTAAAATGTTACAGAATAATTTGCCAGAAAAAAGGCTTGTAGGTAACATACATATTATTACGATAATGTAAGTAAACCGTGACTGAGCTAAGTTAGTACTCCGACGAAAACTATGATCAATGACACTGGGGATAGGGGGGTGGGTTGTAGGTGTGAGAGACACACGAGTGGCGCTTTGATTTTCTATTACGCTATCCATCATCAAAATAAATAAGCTACCATCACTCTATTAAATATGGCTTCGAACCATTATTTTTCGTTTCGGTTCAATTATAAAAATATTTATTAATTCGGTTCCGGTTCCGGAAAAAAAAATGTTTTTTTTACGTTTTGTTATTATTTTATTTATATTATTACGTTTTATAATGTACAGAGCCCAATTAAACCGATACTTTTTATTTCGGTTCAGCTCCTAGTGATTATTTTTGAATGTTTTTATTAGTAATAAATACAATAATATATTCTACCATAATTCAGAACATTTTATTCTTAGTTTTGTTATACGCATATTACATGAATGGATACAATAGTATAAATAATAATATGTACCGAACCGAAATAAACCTATATTTTTTCAGTTCAGCTCCGGTTCGAAGCCCTGTTCAGTAATATGGTTTTTTTTTAATATATGTTAATATAATTATTAAATATATATATTACAGATAAGTTAATTCGATTAATCAATTTTTCATTCACTATATGATCCACAGGCTTTAATTAAAAAATGCATATATTTGAAAGAATTAATCGAAAAACGAATTAACGGTATGCCTGAAATCCAAACCATTGAAACACATTTGGTCGTGAAAATAAATCACTTTATAAAAGTTTCAACTAACAATGAATCCAATCCTCTTTCCCACTGAAATCTGCTATGCACGAACGGAATTCATTACCGAGCTGCATTAAAGTCAGATAATAAATTGAATTAAAGTAAAATTTTATTTAAATTCTTTCAGTTAATATTGCATTCATGTGAATGGGAGCGACGCTTAATTATTATTTATATTTTTAGACGATAGTATGAAAAATATTTTATATTATTATTTGCCACTATAATACTTTACTATCTCTTCTACAGCTTTTAAAAATAAATGCTGGATTAAAATTAAAATACTCGTTAAGCGGCTTTCAGCCGCAATTTGAAAACGTTTTTCTCCTGGAATATGTTACATGGAGATGAAGATATAATAATCAGTTGGAGCAAAGTTTAGTGAATATGGCGCATATGGTAGAACCTCCAAGTTTAGCATCTAAATTATTTGACTTGGCAATAGAGAAATACACATACGCTCGTCTTTGTTATCCTGGGATAATTTATGCAACGTCCAAAACACAATTTATTGCATTTGTTAATGCACTTTAAATGTAAATGTACTGCGAACTATAGAGATTCGAATTTTTGCAATAATTATGGAACGTTTAACCGAGGATTTCAATACGCTAATCTGAATATTCTCCTAATTTTTCAATTTAAATCCTAGACACTCAAATTTATAACTGCATGCTATTAAAACCTGAGCAATCGACGTTTGAGGTATCCTTCTCCAGCTTTTTGGTTATTTTAACCTAGCCGTGCCGGTGGGGTCTATTTGGGACCCCAAGTTCTTGATTTTTCTCGAATAACTCTTTTAATATAAATCCTACGTGTCACAAACTTTTT
>JAGXCT010036420.1:25741-37659 GCA_022495035.1 Philopotamus ludificatus | reverse complement strand
TAAATAAATAAATAAAATAAATAAAAAACAATAACATGCCGTTGTTTAGCCATCTTGTTCTTCGATAATAAACGCATCCATTTACGATGGGTTCTTGAAACATTATTCATTGTCGCAAAGTTGTCGAATATAACTCCAAATATCCGTCTCAGAATCCCTCTCCAGTATATCCAAGTGACGCTCATCTTGCTTTGCCAAAACCATATGTCAGGACGGGCATGATGAGGGTCCAGTAGAGTTTGACTTTGGTCTTCCTTAAGAAGAATCTCAGATCGTAACCTTAACGATATTTTCTTTATTTTTGAATCAGAAAGAATTTATTACAACCAAGCCTAAATAACATTAAAGACGAAGAAACGATGTATTGCCAATTAATACGAAGGCACGTTTTCGTGGCAATCTTAGCTAGATATAGCCTCATATAGCATTGCTCAATTAATGTTTTCTATTATATTATAGTTTTTTAAGGCAGATTCTCTGGAAGACTTGGGAAAGTATTATTTAATTTAATAATCGCATTCTTTTTCGAGATTTGTTTATGCTTTGTAGATAAGAACGTAGACGTGATACATATTATAAACGGAGATTGCATTGTACACATTTTAATTATTGAACAGTTGATATTTAGAAACTCTAATCACGATGATTCTTTGGGAATCCCATAAAACAATGAACATCGCCCATAAAATAAAACTATTATTACATTCTTCTGCGTATTTTGAACGTGTTTTGACTCATTTCTCATTGAAATTCCGATATACTTTTACTACCCTCGTCATACAAAACGATCCTAATTAGAAGATCCATTGTCGTGCCTATCATCTATCACAGTCGATTGAGCAATCCATACTATAACTATGCGTCTTACAATCGAGTCATCTGGTCATGAAACACAAGCACCATGTCACATGACTCATTGTTGGTCAGTTGATACATTGGCTCCCATCAGATTAACACACTCTGAGCACAAACAATGGTCGGGCATCGTCGAACAATCGCAACATAACACCTTGAATTTATACAGGTGCATAACTTGTAAGTATCCCTGAGCACACAAATTATTCCGGTAAATCGATCCTGCGGGATCCATCTCAAAGTGGCGTACTATCTGAAATGTTTTAGGAGAGCACTTAGTCGAAAGTGCGAAACGAATGTCGCCTTATCAGGATTAAGGTTGCGGTCGGATTTATGAGCAGATAACACTTACGGCGGAGGCTTTAACATCCGCCGAGCCCCGGCTCGGAAAAGGTTTTATCTATCGGAGATGGCTGAAGAAAAAGCGATGAAAATCGCTTTCGCATTAAAGAAAAAATGTAATAAATATCGAAAGGCGTATCATCGTCCAGCATCCAACTGAAGCGCGGCCAATATCTACGCTACGATGACGCGAATTGATTAATGTTTCTATTATATTTTAGAATTTAATTTCGTCTCCGAAATCCGAAGAACAATTCGATCAATTTATTTTCGTCCCATCAATGTTGAATAACAATCAGTCAATAAATCATGCGAGTGACGCAATCAATTGTTTTCATGAATAATCGACGCATAGTGAAAATCAATTGTGTTTAATTGAAAATTAAGCTGCATCTTAAAAATATGTAACAAACGCAAAAAAAACTATCGATTATTCTCAAAAATTAAGAAACCCAAAATTAATATGTAAAAAATAAAACTTCATCATTAATCCAATTGGGCCGAAGGTATTGGGGTCTATTTGCGACCCTAAGTTTTTGATTTTTCTCCAATAACCCTTTTAACATAAATCGTACATGTCGCAAACTTTTTGTATTTGTAAAAAAAGTCTAAAGAATAAATATTATAATTATGTTGCCACGGGCGCGATGTTTTTTCTCGCTCGGCATCCGGTACAACGTGCCAAGTGCGAATGAAACATACTAGTGATACGTGCCGCGAAAACTCAGTTTGCGGCGAGACATCCCCGAATGCGCGTCTCATTTACGCGTCATATTGATTAGTAGAAAATCCAAATTATGAAGCATATCATGAATAACTTTTTTTATTCTTGGAATATTTTTTTTTTAAAAAAAGTCAGGATATTGATGAAGAATTCGGTATAGAGTATAACAGTTGAAGTAACAACTTTAGACGAGAACAGTTATTTAAAAAAACTTGAATTACTAAATAAATAGCAAAGGGAAATGATTTAAAATGGGATTCTCTTGACTTTCAATGAGTCCAAAAATTTATAATTTTAATTTTCTATTATTTATTCATGAAATGAAATCAGAATTGTGATTTTGAATTATTTTATCTTTTATTTATCTTAGACATAAAGGCATATTCGTAAGACACTAAAAACTCAGCGCTTTTTGTTTTTTATAAAATCGAAAACATTGGTTTTCCCCGCGATAAAATTCTAAAAACGCAAGTCATACGTTAAGTTTTGTTTAAAGACTGATTAGAAATTATTATAATTATAAAATAATCAGAAATTACTTTTTCAGATGAATCAAAATTTAATCTGATTGAATTTTTAATCGAAATTTTGTAATCTGGAATGTGAAGCATTCTTATTTAGTTCCAGATATGGAGAATAATGCTATGGAGATAATGCCTTATTATTAAATTTGATTGTGAGATTGTTGTTGACATTGCACAGAATGATTTTTACTAGATACGTGAAATCAATCTGCCACGGGGGTATGTTGCATAGAGTAACAACATATGGTATGCGAACTCGGGAAAAAAATGTCTAGTACCGCTGTGCTTAAGTGTGTCATAACCGAGGATGGTAAAAATATGTATGTGTGGAAGAGAGAAAGAGCCTAATAGCAAATATTAAGAAACCTTGGGAGTTAAATACTCCAGTATGTTTCCAAGAAATATTGAAATTAAATGTTCATTTGATGACGGTATATCATTATTAAAATATAAGTCGGGATTCTTGGAACTTCGTTTAATGTTGGTATCATCTTTTATGAGCCATATGTAGATAACAGCATCTCTAGGATACACCTTAAGGTAATCCACACAATATAATGAGACTGGTAGTACTTGTTAACATTGAAGGAACTCAGAGGAAATGACAAAAAATTAAAATATAAATAAAATATTTATTATTTTACTAAGGAGTAGTAACTTTTCTTCTGAAATTAATTTCTCCTTAATTTACTTATGTATTTGTTTATAATAATTTAAGATTTTTCATTATGTTATAATAATTGACGCCATATTATCGCTTTTATTATTTTTTTTCTAATCCATGCATGACCTAACCCATTCAATATTAACACTCATATGTACATATACACAAATTAAATCAGCATATGTGTGCAAACAAAACTCTAATCTTATCAGTGTTATGATTTTAACGACGTTCAGATTAATGGTTTTATATTAGAAAATATTTTATTTAAAATAATCTTTGGCTAAATGCATTTCAAAGACTAGATCATGGTTTTTAATCGGTTTACCGCGATTATTTTAATAGATTATTAACTAAATTATTTAAAAAAATGTCCAAAATACACAGTGTATATCGTTGTTATAAAAAAACTTAAATAAACATAGTAATCTCTGTGTAACTGTTCATAATTTAAAAATTCTTAGGCCCCGAAATGTAAACATGTTTACAATTTAGCTAGAAAAATCTATTGATATCATTCAACAGATTTGTTTGTAAGGATAAATTATAACAATTAATACCTCCAGAATGAAAAAATACTGCTTTGGAAGAAGGGAATAGTAGAAAAACTTGGGATAATATGTAAACCGGATAAAAGTCAGGTGTGCTCAAAAAGACCAACTACCGCTAATTACTCGACTTTAAAAAATGTATTCTAATAATAAATTATTATTTTATATTTTGAATTTTTCCCTCTTGGCGCCCATAATTATCCGGCGCCTGTGTGCGACGCACAATCAGATCATATAAACGGCGTGACCCTAGTCATCAAGTATGATAATTTGAGAGCTTCTTATTTCAGGCTGGTATTATATTTTCTCAGTTTTATTTTTGTTAGAAAGTTACCACATATAATACCTTTTTCTAAATCATTTCGTGGTAAAAGATATTTAAAATCTTTTTTTTTTATTTTTGTTTAAATATTTCGTTCTGGTAACTTTGACCTCACGTATGAACCACGCGGTCGGTCAGAATCAAAGGTGGATAATGACGAACTGAAAGTCACCGTCGGCTTAGATTCATCTTAAAATTCACATGAATTATCGTTGACGTTTGGTATTAACAAACAAAATTAGCAAGTAACGTAAAAAGTGAGATAACTGGGTTTACAGGTTAAAAAGGTCAATCCGTTGACCACATCAGCTGTCTTTATTGCCTCTTTGTTTTTAAGAATGGTACAGATTATAGATTTCGCAAAACTATTGACATGTTTAGCTCTTTTTTATCATTAATGCGATAAGATTACCTAATAATACACTCGGCACCGGCGCCTGTGTGCAGAACTTAAATTAGCGCCCTTGTAGTCTGGTGTGTTTAAAATGACGGCCTATGAGCAATCACTTATATTGTAATGTATTATTCAATGCCGATTTTAAGAAATGTAATTCATTTTAATAAAGTATTGTTTTATATTTGTTTCCCTCTTGGGGCCCCTAATTATCCGGCGCCTGTGTGTGCCGCACAATCTGACCATATGGATGGCGCGCTCTGAGTACATTACACGTTTTCACATTTTGGAAACCATAATGAAAGCTAATTTAGAACAAAAATACATGAAATATGTAACAAACGGATCGAACTAATGCAAGATTTTTTTAAAAAACATCAAAAATTGTATTTTATTGTACATAATTAAGTTAAAGATATGTGTTTATGTGCTTTCAGGTGTTTTCTTTATAAACATGGCATTATAAAACCACCCCATTTTAATTCTTTTCTTAAAAAATAATTCGATCCTGTTACATCCTGTGTCTTTCACAATCGCCCTACGTATTTGAAATATATTAATATGTTCTTCGCTGGGATCACATTCTTCTATTGGAAGTTAAAAAATTGTCGAGATGAAATTTTCAACGATGCAATAGGAAGAAATCTTTACTACGATCGCTGAGTTCTCGCGGCACGTGTTACTAGTACGTTTCACTCGCACTTGGTACATTGTACGAGCGACAAAAATGAATATTGTTGTTTTTTCGTAATTGCGGACAATAAAGGTAAAAGATTATTTCTAATTCGAGAAAAATCAAAAACTTGGGGTCCCAAATATACTCCATCGGTACGCCTAGGTTAATATGGGCCCATATTCACTCCCAGCTGCCTTTATAGCTTAATGCCTTATTAAATTTTATCAAATCAGATACCTGTGTCTATCTCTGGGACATCATCGACTAAATTATGTATTTGGTGGGAATAATTTACTATGAATTACTAAAACATGGTCAGACTGTTACAGAAGTCTGACCAGGTTTATATATATTTACTGTGATTCTACTGTGTCCAATTAGTAAGATTGAATAATGTTCTGCTTAAAAAACGATCAGTTTTAGCAATAAATCAAAGAAGAATTCTCCAAAATAATAATGGTGTGTTTAACTGGGGACTGTGTGAGAACTTTAACTTAAACTGGCGCCTCCTAATCCTTGTGCGCGCCGCACGACGTGTGCGCCGCACAATCTGACCATATGGACGGGATGTACCAAGAATTAAACAGGACAAAATAATAAAGCTAGATTCAGAAGTTATGCAACATCACTTGATGTTACACCTTTGGATTATCTCCCTTACAAGTCAATGAAACATTCGTATCAAGATAAAAAAAATATATATTGAACAAGTTAAAAGTCATATGTTAAAACTGCATATTTCGTGGACGACGATCATAAATAACAACGGAAAATATTTGACAGAACAATATTGTACAGTTCTTGTTTAAATAAACTTTTTTTCGCAATAAAAAAAAGAAATTATTCTCAGTTTTATCTAATATCTTATTAATTATTAAGATAATATTATTAAATATTAATTATACTCATAAATAGTATAATAAACAAAAGGTATGCTCTTCTATCAATCCTTTGTTAATTATCACAATTTAATAGTGCCTTAATTAAACTAAAATAAAGCGATTATTAATGCATAGAAAATTTGCAAAATATAGTTCTACACATACAATTTTGCATTTTATATTGTTTGCACGAAATCTGATAAGGATTATCAGGTGCTTAAGGTGTTTATTTTTTATTATTTCTTACGACGCCAAAGCAATCGTAACCTGATCAGTGTTCTCTCAGTTTTCCGACACGGTAGATGCACTTTAGTGTTATGTGATCATTGCTTGTTTTTCCTACTATGGACGCATTCGATGAAAATTCCGATATAAGTACAGATTCGGAAGATGGATACGAATATAGCACGCGATCGTTGGCGAAATTTCGTAACGGAACGGAAGAAGGTAATACAATGATTAATTGATTAATTATCTATTGTAATTAATTGCTTTGAAATAATTTATTCCACGATGGGTTAAAGAGTTGTGCGAATTAATTATCTGTTTAGTCATCCGCTGAACAGTTGTTGACATCGACATTTATTTCCTTGGCAAGAAAAATCTTTAATAAATGAAAATTCAGCTAAAAAATATGAAAATCGGAACGATGACCGCGATAATTGTTATGTGCATTTTTTTAATTACAATTTGAAGTATTTTGTTTCGAATTTGCAATGTAAATTTTTGGAAATTGCTCACATGTATGTCAAAATCTAGACATGTGAATGACAATGGATGTCTCGAGCATTATTTTGTCAAATTGTGATAATATTGAAAACAATGTCATGTGACAACATCATGCGATCGATATTGGCGAATTCTTCGAAATATTAGCATTGCATTAATAATAATGTTTATTTAATTTCAGATCAAGTGGACAGAGACATGAATTCAATGTGGTATCTAACAATAGAATCTCTAGGAACAGCCCTGAAGATTTTCGCACCAGCGGCTATTCTATCGTGGTTCTATAGACACGACACGTTCGTCTTCCGCATCTTGCAACATTGTGATAAAGCAATCAGATCCGGTGAGCAAATAATTAACAGTTAATAAAAAAAAACAATGGTCAAATAAAATTACGAAACATAAACAACGCCTCCAAAAAAAAACTGCTCGCAAAGCCAATTTTTCCAATATCCAAGAATTTGTAACCAATAAATATTCTCTAACGTCCCTCAGACCTAGGTTTTATTAGAGGATTTCCTCTCGGTCCATCACACTCGAAAGAAGATCAAAAAGCCATTTCCGGATCCGGCTGACCGTGAAAATTTTCCGCTAGGAGAAAAATTCTTCACTTATATCAATTTATTGGTACAAAGAACGATCAGATGGCTTTCCCTTTTTTCCATTGTAATTAAATTCATATAAATAAAATTACACCTAGATATATATATTAAAAATATATTAATTAAATTATTCATATTACATTTTCAGTTTTATTCCAAAAATCTGACAATCAAGATGTCATTGCATGGCTACAGGATATATTTCCATACGATGACAGGGCAAGATCATTGGAAACAATATGGAACGACGGATCCATAATATGCGATCTAGTAGAATCTGTGATTCCCGGCTCGAACGATCAACAGAATAAATTTGAAAAGAACGATTTCAATCACGGACAAAGATTAGCAGAACAATATTTGGGAGTAAATCCGGTATTTAATCATCAATTCAATAGAATCAATTATTTAAATAAATAATATATGTATTAATATTTATTTTTATCATTTTCAGATATTTTCCAATGAAGATTTATCTAATACAATATTAAGCAAACACCAAGAATCCAGATTGACATTCTATCTCAATTGTGTAAGAGATTCTTTAAACAGATTGAGTCCACCGATCTCCAGAACGGGTACGCCCGTTTTAAATGTTCAAGCGTACACGTTAGACTACATAGCGAGAGGTATGGGACTCATTACCGCATCCAAAAACAAAAAATCATCATTCTACATTTATCCAACGGCTCAACAAGGAATAGAGCCCGGAGACATATCGATTCAAATCAAAGGACCCGGTGGATGTTACGGATCATCACTCATTCCTGCCGTCTACGGAAGAACGCACATCATACGCAACGTATTGATGAATTTCAAACACCGCCACAATTCGCTGCCGGTACATCTTCCCATACCGTGTGGCTCTTCGAATATTAAAAAATCTGACGTGCAAAACGAAAATAAAAATTATTTCGCATCGAAAGCTTATAACGATATCGAAGTGCGTGCGATATTCAAGAAAGATAAAGTGCGAGTCATCTATATTCCTACGGTAATCGGTCCGCACGAACTAACTCTGATAACGAAAGGATGTCACATCATTGGATCTCCATACAGGATCTACGTCGAATCGGAGACTACGAAAAACGATTCGCAAGACATCGAAGATGACGATATTCCCGTGGAAACGGTTGAAAAATCTGAAAGAAGAATTGTTTTTAAAATAGTCGATTTTGTAACCGAGAAAATGCTACTCACCGATGACGGCCGATTGGAGAAAATATCCAGCGAAGATGTCGAAACATTGCTACATACCGTTGAATCAATGGAGAACATTGCATTGAAATATTTACACTGCGATAATAACCAATCCGTTCTACCACACATCAATGTAACCGAGTATGACGATAACGTATCCAACGAATCGAAAGTTATATCGAAACATAATTTCAATAACGCCGTCAAAAAAGTATTATTAATGTTGCGTATTTGCAGGGAACTCAAAGATTTACCGCAGAATACCGAAAGGAATATGAATAACTCCATTCCGGACATCATAAATTCTTCAATGATGGATAAAGATCCCGAATTATTTATCAACACGGATCTATCTGCCAAAATAAAACGTACTAATTACAAAAGTAAAATATCCAGTTTCAATCAAACGAGCGAAGATATCGAAAATCATGAACTAGATGTTCAATCGGATAATGAAAACAAAACTCATCCACGTCTAACAACTATATATAAAGAGCATACACCGATAATGGACATCGTAATTTCATCATTCGACGACGAAGAAGATGAGAACGTCGAAAATACACTTATACAAGTGTTACCGGAGCGACCGAAAACTCCAATATTTAAAATTCTCGCCGATAACGATGAAAGCGTTGTGGACGTTCAAGAAATAATTAAATGTATGAATAAATCTAAGAATAATCTACATACAACGCTGTCATTGGATGTAACTGACGAAATTAACGGAAGGTGTACTCCGACGATTGATTTTCACATAGGAGAACCAGTCACGCCGACAAATTTTACGAATAATGCAACCAGTGATGATATGGATTCCATAATACTCGCGTCTAATTTAGAAGAAGCATTGTTTAAGTATGACGCAAAGGTACAGAAAAAACTCATCGAATACGAACCTTATCAATCTGAAGACAGCAACTCTTCAATGTTTACTACTCCACTGCGACAAACTCCGTTCGAACAAATGACCGATACGGAAATAATAAAAATGTACGAAGAGCCGTTCGTTGCGGAAAATAATTTCGAAGTATTCGAAGAGAGAAGTTACACCGTTGATTCGGCGTATATGAGCATCGACGAAATAAACAATACTCCGGACACAAACAAGGGTGATTCATCGCCGAACGATAAATTATTTTCGATCGAAGAAACCGACGGTGAATCTTTACCATTTAACGAAAAATTCGACGACGAAGCCTATTCAAAAATGGGTCCCGCCGAACGCGAACTCTGGATATTAATGACCGAAAATGAAAACGTCAAAGAAAACAATTTCATATCGCACTGTAAAACAATCGAGCAATTTAAATCCGACACGTATTATCCGAAAATCATACAAAACAATCAATGCACCATAACGCCGATAGATGAAAACGAAATATACGTTAAGAAATGTTCAAATAAAGTGAACCTTTTTGTAAAAAATGACATTTCAACATCTGATTCTAAGGCAGATGCGAAATCGTCTGAAAAAACTTTATCAAACGAACATACGATTTCATCAGTTCAGTCGAATAATGCTGAATTTGAAGATGTAAATTGCTTTAGTTCTACAAATAGCTTAAATAAAACAACGAATGGTGATTCTCCAAAGAAAACTATATCAAAGATGGTATCGGAAAAAAAAGAATATTGGGACGAGATGATTAAATCTATCGAAATTGAAGAAGTACAACAAAATAAAAATGTAAAAAACAAAAAGTCTGATATAAAGTATGATTTTCTAGTCAACGAATCGTTGAATAGAAAAAGACAAGAATATACACAAACGAAAGAAGACGTAAAAAATCATTGCGATTCGACGTATACATCATCCCAATCGTTAGACAGATATAAAGTAGCCAACTGGAAGAAATACTGGAATGATAAGCTGGAAAAAACGACCTCATCAGATTCGAATACACAGTATATTCATAAAAAATTAGCAAAGACGAGAGAATTCTTAGCATCTCCCGACGAGGACAATATAAATGAAAACCTAACATACGACAATATTGAAATCCAATATACGGAATCGAATAATAATAATCTTGAATTCAAAGTGAACGGACATAATCATGCCAATTTAAAGAAAGATCTATCGAATAGAATCGATGAATATCTGGACACATTATCGAATCCATCTCCGAATAAACACTTCGATGATTCAAGATTTTCAACTCCGGATAATAAGGAATACCGGTCTCTTGATTCGTTACTAAAACTAGAAAAAAATGACAATCGAATACTCGTAAAATGGAACAACAGCCATTCAGAAAAACGAATGAAGATTCTTGAAGATCTAAGTAATCAACCAACTCCATTGCCGTTTACAAATTCGCAAGATTCTCTAAAAATGGAAAAATCAACAGATTCATTGGAAAATAGATTGGATTCAATCGAACATATTAAAATAGAACTAGAAACACTTCCGTCAATATGCAACGTCAAAGAAAAGATTGAAAATTTTAATGATAACCGCATAGAAAGAGCAAGACAATCGTTTATTAAAAATAGATCAAAGACAATCGACATTCCACGAGTATCGTCGTTCAAAAAGCTGCAAAAATATTTTTCAATCAATTTCATGGATAAATTAAATAATACGGACGAACGCGGTGTACTATCCAAGCTGAGCAAAGACATAAACGTGAAGATTGAAAATCTCAGTCAAATCGATAACGCAAAATATAAATCGACCGATTCGCTTCCGACGTTGGCGGAAAAAAAGGCAAAAATCGAAGCGCATTTAATATCGATACAAACGAAACGTAAAAATCAACCAGAAAATCTGAACATAAAAACTGAGAACCATTTAAATTCATCTGAAAAATCATCGCATGTTACGAACCATACATCAGAAAATAACAATTGCGATATTAAATCGGAATTAGAAGAAATCGCAAAGCCGATATGCGCTCTCGTTGCCGTTTTTGAAAAACAAAGTACTGTTAAAGCGCAAGTAATTGTTAAACGACATAAAACGAACACTAAAAATATGACAAATCAAGAAATATCAAATAAATCTAACGTACAGGATGCCGTTAGCACGATAGGTATGTATTTCATATAAAATATAATTAAATATATTTAAAATAATACAATTTTGTGCTCAATTCTTTGTAAATAACTTAATTTGATTCGATATCATATTATTTTTGAATAATAATTTTTATGGCGTAGGTACCACTGGAAAAATAAATAAAATTGAATCGCTCTCGGTAATTTCTAACGATATTATTCTTGAAAACGATAAGACAGTTCAATTCCTCACAAGTCATGAAAATATTTCAGATTCTAACACTGCAGATCCACTCAATGACGACGAAGAAGATATAAATTCGAAGAGATACAAAGAAAGGTTCAAGCAAGCCAAAATGTTTTTTCAAAGCCTCAATGGCGCAAAAAAAAACGTCAAAAATAATCTGAAACAACCGAACGAATGTCAACAGCTATTATACAAAGAAGATCA
>JAGXCT010036420.1:0-25650 GCA_022495035.1 Philopotamus ludificatus | reverse complement strand
GAGAAATTATTAAAAATCTCTGAAAAATATTTTGTCGAAGATCTGTTCAAAGACATCGCCGGAAAATCTAACAAATTCGGTTTCGGAACATTTAAAGGTATTCCGCATAAAAATGCGGTATTAGCCACGTTCAAATCGATGGAAAATATCAATCAATTTCCATCGTACGAATATACGAAAACAAAATTGGAAAATTTCTCGATAGGATCATCGAATGGCGACATTATTTTTCCAAAAAACGACGCCGAGAAAGACCAGTCATTTTCGAACGTGGAATCGACGAAACGCTTCACTAAAGTTAATAATAAAATGTACAGAACGAGAAGAAATAGCGAACCGAGCATAACGAGATAAAATATACTTGTATCAACGATTTTAATTTCAAATATCTTTTTCTAGTCATGTTTATTATTTACTTAATCTTAAAGTACAAAAGTAATAATGACACTATGTACACTATTTCAAAACTATAGTATTGTGTAGAAATAAGTATCGATCTATATATATTTGTATACAAATATTTAAATTATTATTAAAAAATATCACATTTATACAATTTATTTAATTAATATTATGAAAATATGTTATGAAATATTTTGAATACTTTATAATTATTATTTTATTTAAATATATAATAAATAATTTATAGAATACATTTATTTCGCTTCAACCAAAATAAAAAAATGAAATTGAAAGTCGTTACTTGAAAATGTTTATTTTAAAAACATTAATATTATTTAGAAAAAATATTTACACATTTAGTTTATATTTAAGAATCATCAAATCAATGGCGAAATTATCCAAGAAAAATCGCAAGATCATAATAATAAAATGTACATTTTCAGCTATTTACTATAATACAGTAAATAAAAGGGCTTCGAACCAGAACTAAATCGTAAACCGGAACGGAACGTTATTTTATCGGAGCAAAAACAGGCTGAACCGAAAAAAAAATATCGGTTTATTTCGGTTTAGTGTATGATCAAATAACCACATCAAAATAATCATTATGACATTGAATTCCTATCGAATAACTTAAACCATATATAAAAATTATAATTTTAGGGGGAAAATAAAAATACATATCCTTATTTATACAAAATTGTAATGGGGGCTTCAGAAGGCATAAAATTTACTAAATCATGGTGGAAAATATTTGAATACAAATCGGAGCTGAACCGAAAACCAGAAAAAAAATATTTTTTCAACAAAAACCGAAACAAAAAAATAACAATACGAAGCCCTAGTAAATAATGTTTGAAAAAAACAACAAATGAACAAATTACATTTACTTATAACTAATAATAAAAATAAATTCAATGATCAATTAAACATTTTAAATAACACATCATTGTTTTAATCTATTGACCGTTTGAATTTGACGAGCTTTCCGAGTGACCATTCTCCATTCCAACCATTCGGTTACCTCGGGTACAGTCTTCTTTCCGCGGGCTTCTAACTGCTGATAATATGCTTCTCGTAATATTTTAAACGCTTCAATACTGCTATACGGCAAATTGGTTACGGGATCAAAATATTTCGCAGGTTGTCTGAATAAAATTAATAAAATCATAATATAAAACCGGAGTTAAAATTACATAGTATTTTTTTCCACTTACTTTGTGATAGCACAAATTCTATATTTTCGTTTCGGTTGAGAATAAGTTGGAAATGCTCTCCTGAAAGCCTTGTCCTTAATATCATTTAAAAATGTAAGAAGCGTACGTTCATATTTGGAATCTATCTTATCTTTAATTTGGTCTGTCGCATTTGTATCCGTTCTATAAAAAACATTGAATAAATACTTATTGCTTTAAATATCAATAAAAAATATATAGAGCTAACAAACATTTCTAAATTATTTTTTTCAGTCTTAATTTCATCTACTTCCATTTCCGAAGATAGTTTGCTTTCACTAACGTCATCTTTAATTTCCGGTTTAACCTCGTCGACTTCCACAGGTGTAGGGTTTTTTACAGTACACTTCTCAACTTCACTTTCGAAATTCTCCTTTTTTTCTTTATTATATTTTTTAACCTTGCTCGTGATATCTTCGACTATCAAAGGATTTACGGTAAATGAATGATAGCTGCAATAATAATAATAATAGTGAGATCAATATAGATTTTTAATATTGAAAAAAAAAAAACTAACCGTATCATGGGACCATTGAACATTCTCTTCGTAGGCCGAGTAACTTTTTTGTCGTGTTCAAGTTTCTCAAAACGTTCTATATAATTAATTACATTCAAAATAAGTATATTTCATAATTTTACATCATATTTAAAAAAAATATGGAGAACAGGATTACCTAAACTTTTTATATTTTCAATTTCGGTTTTTACAGCCTCAGCTAATAACTCTTCTTGCGATGGCATTCTGTTATCTACATTAGATTTCTTTACTTTCCCTTTCATTAATTGATTTCGGATTTTAATACGTTGCTTGGTCTCGGCCGATTTATCTACAGTTGACTTTCTTATCGATTTTCTCTCTACAAAATAAAAAATACGTATATAAAAAATTTATATTATCAATATGATGTTTGATAAAATTATTTTTACCGGATTTCACATTTTTTTCAAGGCTCGTTACTGTTTTTTTAACGACTTTTGGAGTTGATGTCGGCGGTTTGATTTCAGGTTTCGGTGCAGGTTTAATTTTGGGAGGTTCCTATATAAAAAAGCAAAAAATAAAATTAGATATCCGATATATTTGATATAAACAAATAAATTCTTACTTTGTAAGCCTTTGTGCTTGTTTTCTTTACTTTCTTCTTTTCATCTTCACCGTGATCCGATAGGACTTCATCATCTTCATCTATGCTAAAATCTGAATCGACTACGTCATCTTTTTCGGCGCCTTGACTAAAATCAATTGCACAAATAAGCAAGCGGGTAGTCTACCGGACGCCGGGTGAGGTTATGTTAGTGTTTTTGAGTAGCTTACACGTAGTCGCCATCCCCGTCGGCCTCATCGAAGCCGCCATACGTTGTGCTGTAGAATTCATCGGCCTCTTCCGCCTGCAGCAGGCGGCACATACGCGAGCCCGCATTAACGCGCCTCGAACGGGAAGCCATTGCCGCTGTCTGTTTGACAGATTAACAATGTTGCCAGCCAAAAATAACAAATCAACAAATATATTTAATATGGATGCTAATCGAGTAACATTTATCATTCAAATACATAATTATTTGTATAAAATCATTTATTTATTTGCAAAAATTTTAACGGTATTTGTTATGATATTGTAATTTGGTATTATTTACTTACATGGTAAATTCCTGTAATCTAGAGTTTTTTTTGTTCAATCAAAATACAGTATATCGCCAATTTATTAATTGTTTCATAGATCAGGAAAATTTATACAGTTACGTCTTTGAATGAATTTGCTAAAATATTACTCAAAATGATGCCACACCGATTCCTTTATGCCTTTTATTCCGCGAATTGAGAACAACTCGAGTGTGCGTACAACATCACAAGCCGAGAAAATTTCTTTAAAGAAATTTGGTCTACTTCTAACATGCATATTTGTTTCAGTCATCCCACGGAATTTACGTTCTTTCACTATTTGCGTTTATTTTCTACAATCCCTTTTTACTTTAGTACTCCGTTTTTAATCCCGAATTTACGTTTTCACTCTAATCAGGTTCCATAAAAAAGTAAACACGGGGCTTCACTGTACATTATATTTCGTAAGAGTACAGAATATAATAATAAATGTTGGCGATTATTTATATCTTATCCGTTAAGGCTATCGAAGATTCTCGAACGCTTCAGTTATTTGACGAAAAGAAAGCCATTTTGTATAATTTAATAGTTTTACGCCATAATAAATAAGATTTCGTCGATTTCAAAGATTGAACTTTCGCCTCCGATCTTCGGTTCTAGTTGACGAATGAAGTACTTGTGGCAGATTTTGTGCATGAAGTTGTTCCCGGCTTAATCGATATATTTTTTTTAATATCCATCGAGTCGATCTTGTCGGAGAGTTGTAACTGTAGACGATTGTCGGTGAACTAATTTCCATGCCAGATGATTTTAAGTAAATTAATTTTTAAACATGTTAAAAAAAACGATGACAGAAAAATACCATTTATTTAATATATTATTCCTTAGAACGAATTGTTTACATATGTTCGATAGGGAGAAGTTTCGATGTGCGTAGTGGCGAACAGCGCACGGGTGACGTGTGCCGAGCTGCGCATGCGCGAGGCGGCGTCCCGCGGCCATCTTCTCGCAGCTGCCTCCGCCCCACAGCCGCCATGGGCACCCGTGATGACGAGTACGACTACCTGTTCAAAGGTATGCACCGACTACACGAGCTCCTACCGCGATCGTCGCACCTCGCATCGTCGCTTTTTCTGTCAAACCAGCAAACGTCATCTCGGCCAAGTGTCAACTGACCGTCCCCATTGTCTCCGCAGACGTGGATTCGCCCCCGCCCCTTGTCATTGGCTTTTCGCCGTCGATCATAACGCGACCTTGCAGCCCTTATCGATTCGCCTCCCCTAAAATATTATAATTTTATTTTATGACGTATAGATGGGCGATCAATTTTTCAATGTTTCATTCGTACTTAATAATTGTGCAATGTCATCTAGCCCGCACGATTCCGAAACGAGGTGTATAACGCGGGTGACTAATCAATCGTATAAATTCAAAATGTATGATGTCATCATTTCTGAAATCAATTATAATAATATAAGAGCTGATGACTCTTCTCAGGGCACTTTGACCACTAATCAAAAAAAAATTCAGCTGTAAATTTTTTTATACAATTCGGTATAAAATTATAATAAAAAATACATTAACAACCTAATCACTTTTTTTTATTAAAAAATATTTTATTGCATAAAAATGCTAAAATCAATACGATCGAACGAAGACTTTTATTTATAAATTAATATCTTACCCTCGTGACCTTGACCAAATTTTATATATAATCAAAGAAATATGAAATGTGTTCTTCAATTAATTCTCACGCTCTAATTTTCGTTTTACAATTAATATGCAAAGATTAAATGGAGTCTAAATATAAGATTAACATTCTAAAATTTACGTATATTTTATTATCCATCCAAATTGATTACAATTTTTGTAGCCTTTGTTATCATATTTACGGCATTTGTCCAAATACGAGTTATTCATCTGACCCGCCCCACTTATACCTTACGTTATATGTATATTTTAGCATTGACAATATTTTTTCTACATAAATGTAGATAACGACATATTGAAAATATTAAAATATACGTATATTTTAATATTTAATTATCGATAATGTTTCGAGAGATAACCAGATAAAATATTATCGTCATAAGTATCTGTTGCAGTTGAGATTGTGATACATCAATATGTACATTTTTTAAATTGTTGAACGATAATGAATTGCTCTATTGAATTTGTCAATTGATGCTAGTTACATCTGATGATTTTCAACAGGTATATTTGTCACTCAAAATTGTGAGTCAATTAATCGTGAATATTTCACAATACGTCTGTCGTCAAATGCCAATTCTCAGCGAATAATGTGTGCTTTAATTTTAATAATTGATTATTTTATTGAAATAAATGCCATTGACTTGTTAATATTTTTTTTTATTGTTTACGATATTATAAGTTAATGATAAACAGTTTCGTCTGACCTCTCGGTTCATTTGATCAATCGACATTTACTGTTTACGTATTTTTATAGAGAGAGGATATATAATATTTTCCGTACACTTGTCCTATACGTATCTTGACATTTAAAGCCATATTGGAAGCTTAATTTATTACTGACTGATGTGGCATCAGCCTCTATATCCTTCGGACATAGACGCACATGACTTATTCATATTTCCGCTGATGAAAAAAGTATGTTTTGCCGACATTAAGGTGATGAAGAGACAATCACAGCAGAAGGTCAACTCTATAATGAAAATTGAGTCCCAGAAGCACTTCGAAGATTTGAAAAAAATACTAGCGGACTACTTTAAATGCTATTGTCACCCCGGGGTGACAACTGTCAATTCACTTCGTACGCTAGCAGCACGTGCTAGAAGCTTTGTGTAAAATTATTTGGATAGAAATGTGTTCATTCAATTCATGGGAACATCTAAAACCCATAACTTTCTTAGATAAAATAAGAATTATTTGAGAAAAACGAAAGTTCTGCATATTTTTTTTCGGTTCACTTGATCCTCTTTTTGCACAGATTCCATTAACACGGTTAAAAAAAAATTAGTAATAAAAATGCACGTTTATAAAAACAATCCATTGACCAAAAAATAATGTTTTTTCATTTTATTATTCTTGTTTAAATATTTTTATCAGGGCTTCGAATTCCAGCTAAACCGAAATGAAATATTGACGGTTTATTACAATTTATTAAACGAACTGAAACTTTTAGCTGAACTGAAAACTGAAAAAAGCGTTATTTTCCAGAACGAAAACTTCTGGTTTTGCCTGATACCTCTGATATCTGATATATATTTTTTAATTGAACTGGAACAAAAACCGAGCTGAAAATCAACGGTTCGAAGCACTAATAAATATAACCGTATTATTATTTTCTAATAAATGATAATAACTTGACCCGTCATAGCTTGATGCTAATTACAATCGATTTATGATTGTAAAATTGGAGTTGAGTGTTTTCGCGTGTCGGTATTGGACGTGGCAGCAATGGTTTCGTAGATTCTACGGAGTTATGAGAAGCCAAGCCGCTATCCAGGCCAATTCGGTGACGTGTGTGCTGCGGGAGATGCCCTTAGCACCCGATCAGATCGTAAATTGAATACGAATTGGCCTTAGTCTCGTCCGATTATTATTGTTACAATCCGTGCGTTGACAGCTCGGTTCCCGGGCTGATGGCTGGTAACCTGACCCGTATTCGAAGAGCCAAGATTATCTGGAGGACGACTGTCACAGTCCTGGCATCCAGGATTGAGATGAACGTGTCACGGTGTCCTTCAGGTGGCAAAGACCCGCCTTATGGTTAGAAGGCCACTTATGTATGTATGTAAGTTAACCGCTACTGAGCACAGATAGTACTCGGATAGGCGACCGTTCCGAAGAATTCTGAGTGACTGTTCAACAGACGGGTGGGATGGAGGCTGACGACCTTCATTTCACAAAAAATTAATTGTCAAAAATATAAACTGGAAAGTGGGCAGCAGCACTTTTCTTCGTTCCTCAGAAACGGGAAAGTGGATTAATAGTTTTTATAAAAAAATAAATAGTAACAATAATAATTTTTATTCAATTCACGACTTTAAAAAAAAAAATGATGACGATGTCAAACAAGGTGACAGTCACCCCGGGATGACCAAAGCAGCTGATGGATTAACCCGAACCAAAAATCAACGGTTCGAAGGCCTGATAAATATAACCAGATTATTTTCTAATAAATAATGATGTCGAACAAGGTGTGACTTTTGTCACCACGGGGTGACTGATATCATTTGAAGGATTAATAATGATTACAAGAAACCAACAAAAATTGAAACAGTGAATCATATCAGACTTTATTCCAAATAAATAGTTCCACTGATAATAGTGAGAGATTTTTTCCCAGGGAAGACCAGCAGTAAACTGAAACCTTTATTGTCAAGAAGCGACGCTAAATAAATACATTTCTCTATGTTAAGCTTAATTTAGGTCGAAAACCACGTAAATTTATTCCTATTTTATGAAAATATTTTATGTATAAATAAAAAATAATGAATTTGATTTGTTTTTGAGTTTTAGAATTTCATATTTTTATATCTCATGAAAGAAAAGTTTTTTTACAAGAAAATTATTACATTCTTAAGAAAACAAGCATCACTATCAGCAACTTTCCGCGCTTTTATTAAATGATATATTTAAAAAAGTCGGAGCAACTATAATATTATTTAAAAATATCTAGTCAGAAGTATTTACAGTGTTTTATTACTGTCATCAACATTGATGTAGAGATATTATTATCTCGGACTAGGTTAACACGACTAGTCATTCGAATGCGAATGCAGTCCCGGACCGTAATGGCAACGAGGAATGAATTTTTGGAGTAAAATGATATTGTATGATCACATTCGAGATGATAAATACAACTTTCAGAGTTTTTTTTATATATATTTTTAATTTGATCTAATACACAGTTCCCCAATATGAGCAGCTTCTACACATCAACATCTTTATCAGAGTTTAGATTTAGCTATGATTTTTACATGTATTCCGTATATTGTGATGACGATTTCATTTTGTGGTTATCTTTCAAAATGATAATGAGAGAATAAATTTATTAGATGATCTAATATGTGATATGTCTATTTATTAGTCATGACTGTATTTGTAATGACTTTATATGTGATGAGTCGGAGAGCCAGTATAGTAATTTGGTATTATAATATTTAGATTATAATTCATTATATACCTACCGCATCCTGTGATAAATACTTTACGTTGTTCAATCATATTCTGTATGATAATATATTTATTTTAATATTCGCTGTTATATTAACGTTTATATAATCGTTACGTTTTTAACCTAGCCGTGCCTATATGGTCATTCGGAGACACCAAGTTTTTGAATTTTCTCGAATAATTCTTTTAATATAAATCCTACATTAATTTTTGTATTTGTCTAAAAAACGTCTAATGAATAAATATTATAAATAATCATTGTACTTTATTGTCTGCAATTGTGGAAAAAAAGCAACATTATTTGCTTTTGTTGCAGCCGTGATGTTTTTTCTCGCTCACATCCGGTACGATGTGTCATTGATTAGTTTTTTTTTTTTTTAAATATTGACCAAATTATAAAGCATATCATGAATAACTATTTTTAAAAAAAAAATATTGATGAAGAATTCATCAATATCTCGACTTGAAATGCTTGGGTCTTTGATAGACCCCTTAGGACGATACAGTTGTTTTCGAGCCGCCGTGACAGGTGGGTTCAAATATAATTATAAGACGATTGATTGATTGACATAGAGAACATCTGTATCTTCACATATTTGATTTAATAATTTCGTTGTTTTATTGAGAATTATATTGCAATGCCATTTTAATTACGGTTATTATCAATAATAAATATTTACTTTTTAACTTTATTACCGTACCGGTTAGAAATAGGTTTTATTCTTTGTTTAACCGAGAATTTTTATTATTAGTTAATCCAAGGACATCCATTCAATGCTTTCGAACATGTCGCCCTTGCTTTGCGATGATATACAACCAACTACATTTTAACATCTTAAATTATTTACATAATTAAAATAATGCTCGCGTTACTCAAAAGTACAATTTGTTTCGTTTGTGTCATAAAATTTTCAATTTCTTATCAAATATGACACATTTTAAATCCTATAAATGGTTTATGTCAAACCCGATTGTGAATTACAGTGATAAATAATTATCAGTCGATATTTTTTTCAATAATGATTTAAATATTATGCAATTCTTTATGCCAATGATCTCTTGGTTATATTTTCCCACGTCACAAAATTTAATTGAATCTGACACACTTTCTCCTGCTGCCCTTCAAAGATTTTACATTTTGAATTTCTACAGTGTCCCGCAGCCTCATTGTTGTATTTTTTGTACTAGGTTTATTTTGTTAATATAGAGATAATTTGAGTCCATCATTCAGTGTTTGTATTATCATAAGTTTCTTACAAGCACAACATTTTTAAATTTGTAGCTGACCGGTTGCAAAAAAAGCTTACTCATCCCTGATTCCATCTGTCATGGCGGTCCAAAAACATCTATATCATCCGAAGGGGGTATCTCGGATACCCCAAGCATTTCATGTCAAGATATTGATGAATTCTTCATCAATATCTTAACATTTTCTAAAAATGGATTATTCTAAGAATAAAATTAGTTATTCATGATATGCTCCATAATTTGGTGGATGTTTTGAATTTTTTAACTAATCAAAGTAATGCATAAAGACACATGCACTCTGCGATGTCTCACCTCAGACTGAGTACATGCAGCACGTGTCACTAATATGTTTCACTCACACTTGGCGCATCGTACTAAATGTGAGTGAGAAAAAACATTGTGCGTGTGACAACAGCAGCCAATATTACGTTATTATTTTTTTTTCGCAATTGTAAATGATATAAAAAGACAATTATTATTTATAATATTTATTCTTTAGAATTTTTTAGACAAATATAAAAAAAATTGTGATATGTAGGATTTATATTATCACATACGTAGCACCTTAGTCATACGAGTGCTATATGATACATTGGTTCGGAGCTTGCTTGAATCAGGTTCCATTATATGGGCTCCATATGACGCCTCGAATTCTCTCAGATTAGAGAAGATACAGAAAAAGTTTCTTAGATATGGATATACTCTACATGAAAGAGTTTGGATTTTACCAAATTTTATACCCCAGCGCATGAGTACAGGGCTACCTGGGGAATGTAACCCTCGAGAAAAGATCGATTTACTTGGCGATGCTTCAAGCTGTTGGTTGACGCGGTACATAACCCCCTTGTACTGTGCGAGCTGCCCTTATGGGCGCTACCTCACTACCATCGAGCTCGTTCGCATGTGCTTTTTTTTCCGCCAAATGTGAGGACAGGTGCTCTCAGAAACTCTCCGGTAACCAGAGCCATTACTCTGCTCAACCACTAAGCCGAATATGTAGATATATTTATAAAAAAATTCTTTTTCCTTTATTGTTATTCTTTTCTCTATTGTTATATATGTTATTTTTTTCACGTTACTATTATGTTTTTATGCGTGATTGGCGTCCAGGGTTATTCTGTAATGCCAATCACGCATTGTCTTTATGAAAAAAATAAATAAATAATAATATTAAAAGGGTTATTCGAGAAAAATCAAAAACTTGGGGTCTCCATTTGACCCCATTGGCAAGACTAGGTTAAATACATAAATTGGGATAGAATATTAATTTTTAAAGGTGTACTTTTCAGATTTAATAAAATAATGTAGTCCTCGTCAAATTGTATGTAAGAATCAATAAAATTGTTCTTTATGGCCGAATACATATAATCACCCAAATAAACCTTGACCTCAAAACATACATTTCTAAGCAATAATAGCGTAATAGCTAAACACATCTACGTGCACGATATTCATCTTTGTTTTTTTTTTTTTGCAGTTGTTTTGATAGGAGATTCAGGTGTCGGAAAGAGTAATTTACTGTCCAGATTCACTAGGAATGAATTCAACTTAGAATCAAAATCAACCATAGGAGTTGAATTTGCTACTAGAAGTATAAAGGTTATTAATTTTTCATCTTTTTATTTTATTGCGTTAATTGAATTTGGTTATTAATTCGTTTGTTTCGTTGGTTACAGGTGGACGATAAGATAATTAAAGCTCAAATTTGGGACACAGCAGGTCAGGAAAGATATCGCGCAATCACATCGGCATATTACAGAGGTGCCGTCGGTGCATTATTGGTATACGACATTGCTAAGCATCTCACATATGAAAATGTGGAGCGGTGGTTGCGCGAGCTCCGTGATCACGCCGATCAGAACATTGTAATTATGCTCGTCGGCAACAAATCAGATTTGCGTCATCTCAGGTATGTCAATATTTATGTAAAATTATGTTTTATCCTTTTTCTGACATGTTCAAGTCGTTTCATATCAAGTTTACATGTGAAAAATTCATAAATTATTTTGGATTTTTGATTTTTTTTTTAAGGTTTGATGAAAAAATGCGTAAAAATACAAATCTTAAAAAACTTTATCAATATTCATATTGTGCCCTTAATAATAGTCTCCATCGAATGCATCATACACCTGTATCGGCGCTTTTCCAATATTCAATGCATTTTTCGGTATGATCTTTAGCTCCTTCGGTGGTTCCTTACTTTCCTCCTCATTATTGTTGTAAAATATCATCCTTTCATGATTTTTTTCAACTTCGGAAATAGGAAGAAGTCACAGGGGTCATGTCCGGTGATTACGCGGACTGAGGGACCTTATCTATGTTACTTTTGGCCAAAAATTCTTTCCAAATTTTCCATTTTTTCTACAAGTAAAAAATCGCTGAGCACAACAAATTACGTAAAACCTTTTCGACAGCCATCAATAAAGTAAGCATTCAATATAGCTACGAATGTCAACATACGTCATGGACAAGTGTACCAACTCAAAAAAAATTGTGACTTATACAGCCTACAAAATCAAGAAATTCGGATTAGTTTTTTTATCAAATCTTGTGCAGGTGTTCGTTGACTTTACAACCAAGCTACGTTCCCAAACTTAGATTTTAAATCAAATGTTTTTTTTACATTTCTTTGGTGAAAAGTTTCAACCACATCTAAACCTCGATTAAAGCCGCAAAAAAAAAACATTTTTTTTCTTCTAATTTCAACTTTGGATGTATTTTAAATTGTTAACAGCATGTTGCTGCCCTGGGCCTCACAATATTGAGTTAATGCAACTCAATATGTTAGACAAAAATTTAACAGAAGGCAAAACGAAACGAAATTTAAAATTAACCATAAGACAAAAATTGGTACGAATAAAAAAAAATCAATGGTTCTTTGCTTGCCACCAATAGGTTTTTTTTTAAGGGCTCTAAAATATTAGTAGTCCCCGGGTCTCGCATTTTCTCTGAAACACCCTGAATAAGAGTATCACATTTTTTATGCGGTTTTTTATTGGAACGTATCCCTACATTTTTTTAATAGCTTTTCATGTCTTTTTTAATGCGTTTTTTTTATTTCTGGGAATGTATCCCATGATTTTGTATAAGCTCCATGTCTTTTTTTTGAGTGGTTTTCATTTATACAGTTTTTCATGAAACGTATCTATCGCGTATTTCATTTAGTACTATTTTTTTATCCGGGCTTTTGGTTTTCAATCTCTTTAACAATATTTACAAGTTTTAATGTGCAATATTTTTATTTGTTCATATCTTCGCGATCAACTTTTATCAACTAATCAAATGTGTAAAATTTAACTCTGGACGAAGCCGGCTGTACGATGAGATTTGTAATGTCTGCATCGCTATGCTCTTTTTAAATATTGAATTCATAACCATTGAGTGAGTTTTTTTCCATACAGTGAAACCCCATTTTTACGTTTAATAATCAACGAAAAACATTTAAAAGTTATTTCTTAATCACATCGGTTTATTACATATTTATGGGTTTTTTTTTACATAAAGATCTATCGGTGCTGTAAATCGATGAAAAGTGTACTTGTGCATCTTCAATGGTAGTAAAATAGCTTTTAAAGCTCTCAATATACCCCATAGTATCTTCTGTTGTTGGATTTGAATGAAACTAGTTTGTCTCTTCATTTCATCAGAGAGATGTTTGTCGGATAAGTTTCTATAAATAAAACTATCCACTTTATAACATTGATTTTTTTAAACATTTGATCTACTAAAATAAAACAGGATTGTAGAAATTTAAATAAATTGCTGGAAAACATGAATTCTAGCACTTAAAAACGGAGGAAATATTAATATTCTTTCAGTTTTTAAAGAGTTTTTCTTAAGAAAATGTAATTTATAAATGTTAGGTCTTAATCTTTTCCACTCTGTAGGTCAGACGTATTGGCCGAAATTATTTTTTTCCATGTAATTTACCAATCCATCCATTTCCCTGAAGTGTTTTATTCAGTTCATTGAAATGCTGAGTGATAGGAACATTAAATCATTTTACCTTTAAGTTTTTTTTTATTTAATTTAAAAAAAATAATGTTTTATTTAATATGATATCAGATCAAACCCCAAAGATGCTTATCACTCATTTTCCCATTTTTTTTTTTTTTTATAAAATCGTAACTAAAATAAAGAGTCTCATGAATTAGACCAAAAATGTTTGAGTGGAAAGGATCAAAGTTCCCGATAGCTTCTTGGTCCTTCGGTTATATATCAGTAGTATTAAGAGATGAATACACATTTTTATGTCAAAATCTAAATCTCCTTTGTGTAGTGGATGATCTGGCACATTGTCAAAAATGAAAGTTTTTTTTTTAACGTAATATGGTTCTTACCTTTGGAATAAATAAATTGATTAAAGAGAAATTGCACTCTTATTTCATAACATATTTTAACTAATTATAATTCGGTCATGACATTTTTTAGTCATTATTTTATTTAAGTTGAACTGTCGTAATGTATACTTGTGTGTCAGAAGTAAATAAATACGTAAAAAAAAATCGCTTCTGTGTCTTCAATTGTATCTGGTGGCTCTTACTCCAATATTGCATGCCTTGGAACAATTGTTTTAGGTATCCAGGATCCTTGTTCAGCTAGAATTACTAATCAGTTGCATTTCCAGAAGGTCCTGGACACCAGGATCGCCTGAGATTGACAACTTTTCACGTGGCCGAATTAGGCAGTAAATAGGATGATTGTCCCGTTTAAGTGAATTGTAAAAATGTCTGTGTCTCAAAGATCAGGTAGACCTGCAGCCTTAAATAGAAAAAAAGTTTAGTGACAGCAGTCGCACAGATGATGAATCTCTTCCAAAAAACAGTGCAAGGCATCTATCTCCATAGTATTGGGCTTCACAAAGGAGTTGCAAAAATAACCTCTACTAGAAGGGGGGGGATTGACTAAATCCTTCTTTAATCGGCACCCTCATGTCTGAGGATCGTGACCGTTAATTTCGTCTCTCTAGGATTCTATGCATTCTGCATCTCGCATCGCAGCTACTACTGTGGAGCCTGTGGCCGTCTTCACTTGGTCGCTACAGCAGCTGGGCGCCCTTCTCCTTCCCCTGCATGTTTCCAAGCACGATGAGCTTCTCCAGGTTATCGTTTCTTCTAACAAAATACTCAAAGTATCGAAGAATCCTTTTGAGACATATGGTAGAAAGTCTGTCATCTTTATCGTTCCCCATTTCTTTTAGGACAGACACGTTTGGGCGTTTAGCGGTCCATGGTATTCTCAGCATTCGTCGCCAGCACCACATTTCAAAGGTGTCAATTTTCTTTTTTCATGTTCACCTTTAAGGTCCAGGTTTCTACGCTGTAATTGAAAATTTAGATTACCAGACTCCGTACTTAACGTTTTTTTTGTCTTTTTGGCTATCCCCCTGTTTTTCCAAATTGTCGATAGCTTTGACATCGCGATTTAAGCTATCCCTATTCGCCTTCTTATCTCTGGCTCACAATTTCCATTACTTGTAAGCAATGATCCGAGATATAGAAATTCTTCAACTCTCTCCAATTCCGGAAGTTTAACAGATCTGGATAGCTGATTACTTCTGTCGACTATCATCAGCTTGTACTATTCCTAGTATTTTACTTTCACCGACAACTCTTTTGATTATATTGACCATTTCTTCTTCGTTGGTGGCTATCAATGTCGTATCGTCAGCAATCTTAGATTTAAAAAATAAAAACCTTACATTTACATTATAAAAATTACAAAAATAATCTAAGAAATCGAAGTTGTTTGTAATATGAAGCGTCTATTTACTTCTGACAATAGTGTGAAGATTTATCAGTAAATATACTGATTTTTGGTCGTTTTTATTTGTTTTATATGTTTTTTTTGTTTAATTTCAGATCTATACCTACCGGTGAGGCAAAAGCTTTTGCTGAACGTAACGGCTTAAGTTTTATAGAGACGTCCGCGTTAGATTCCACAAATGTTGAAACGGCTTTCCAAAATATACTCACTGGTAATTATCGCCGTTTTTCATCGATTGCGATACTCGGTATAATCGACGTAATGATTTGATTTAATTTTTTTTACAGAAATATACGGAATCGTTTCTCAAAAGCAGATGCGCGATCCTCCGGAGGGCGACGTGATTCGGCCGGAGCGAGTGGAACCGATCGATGTCAAACCCACACAGGCCGATAACGTGCGGCGTCAATGCTGCCAGTAACCTGTACTAGACTATAATGTAAGTGTTTGTTATGTAATCCTCGGATTCTATGCGTCATTCGAACGATTCATTCATGATGTTATTGTTTCAGATAATAAACGAATGGGGCTATCAAGCAAGTGTTACTTTTCTTGTTGCTGATGTGGTCGGAAACAATTGTGTAGATATTTTTGAAAAATTCATTAAAAAAAAAAACACCTGTAAAAATGATATATACAACTAAGCATAAATGTGTGAACAATATGGACAAGTTATAATAATAGAATAAATATATACATGGATTCTATACTCAACAGAATATTTTAAATTATTAATGTATACTGGCAATTTTAGTAGGATACCATCACTTTTTTGCCGTTGGTAGAAGTTTGCAAATATTTTGCTTACGTTCCGTTTTTTTATTTTTTTTTAATTTTCGATCCGGAGCATGTGTAATTAAATACAGAGACACGTTGCATTTCTATATATCGACAATGGATATATGACAGGGTTATGTGTGAGATGTGGCGTTTACACTTGTTTGCCTTCATGCTATGTATAATAATAATAAAGAAAGTCATTCACGAAAAAGTGATAGTGCAGAATACTCTCATAATTAAGTATTTAAAAAATATGAACATTGAACCATCCATACAAGTATTTTTCTAAATAAGATATCATGTTGTATTTTAAAAATGATAAATAAATAAAAAAAACGGTTATTCGAAAAACGATACTGGCCTTATAATAACTTCTGTGCGACGATAGTACTAAACGTTTTTTTCAGTGAAATATATATAAAAAAAAAAAACTTTCGATTATTTTAATATCAGAAATTAGTTTTAATTTTGATTTATTATATTTTATTTAGCTATACCAATATATCAATAATGTATTAAACTGTATTAATATGAATGCGTAATGTATTGATCACAAGCGATGGTATTAAACGGGCGAGCGTGCACGCTCACCTTGTGATTTCGTAAACTGAACGCGTCGTCGGCGACGGGCATATCCGTCCGAGACGCGACTTATAAATCATCCGCAGTTTATTGTATATTGCTATTTATATTTAAAATTATAAAAATAAATATTATTAAAGCTAGCAGAGCTTTAACACATTTGTATCTTTTATTTTGCAACCTTACCCATGCCCAGTAAGGTCCACATCATTTCAAAAAAATACAATCTCGCTGTAAATTTCTCTTGATTAAATATAGCGTCGATGCGATTCGTATTGCGCAATGTTTTGGATGTGTATTTAATATGAATATAGTAAACGCTTTCGCCGACACATAGGTAGTCATCTCGGTATTTCGTATCCCGGTGCTATTTATTCCATAAGATACACATGATCAGCGTGACTGCTCATATTTATAGAGTATAATCGTTTTATTTATACTAACGTATTGATAGAATACATTCGAGTTGCACATTCCGATGCCGGATAATTAAAATTCGGGCATACATTATTGATAAATTCAGCTGTATCGTTATTATAGGCGTAAGAAAAATATTGATGTTGATTGCCATTTCTGTGAAATGTACATATTGTTTTTTTTTTTATTAATTTCCGATATCGTTTATGCTTTGATGATTAAATGCGACGGGAATAAATGGATATCAGACGACGGAGCACACTCTCGCTGCATAAACGTCGATGAATCAATCGGCCTTTGTATATTGTACATGTTTTTTATAAAAATAGATCCACGAATAACTCTCTCGCTTTGCAGATCTTACACGTTGACGGTAGTGACGAGACGTATATATATATATATATTTGAAATAATAGTCGCCTGCTATTTGTAGCCGTCGTGTTCGTACAATTTCGATATTAAAACGGACGAGAATAAAACGAGCACGATACTTTCCATGTTTTATTGTGATTTTGTTGACATATATATATTTACATGTTTTTAAAGTGTGTACATAAATATATATATAACCAAATTATTTTTTCATTATGTGTGTACATATTGTCTAGTATGGTAACTTACTGGGTACACATAATTAATTATTAACGCTTTATGTATACATTTTTTTTTCTAAATAAAATTATTATTAATATATAACCGATTTTGATTGCCCGGAGAGTTTCGAACGAATCTCGCAAAATATATTTTATTATGCTTACACATAAAATATTTAAAAATATATCACTTTATAATATAAATACTCGATTAATATTATTTTTTAGAGAAACTGTCGCATGCAATTGGCGGCGGAGGGTCTTAAATCCTATTCAAAAAGCTACTACAAAATACTTATCAATTAAAATTGTTAAATACATATTTTATTATCACAAAAATAATCAGGTATTCACTAACTTAACCTAATTATTCATATATTTTTTTTTTAATTTCAGGTTAAAGAATACAGTCGATAATCGTATAATCAAGATAATCGCAGGCTAATATTAAATACACCGTATTCTTTTGCACAATACATCTTACATTGATCTTAAGTGTATTTAACTTATTATTTAACACTGATTTTCTTTTAGATTTGATTCACAAAATTGCATCTGGAATGTCGTCCACGTTTTAAATTAAAATATTTAGTCTAAATAAATTCTTAGGTTTTCAGGAAAATATATCTTGTATAATTCACAAGATTTATTGTACGTATCAATAAATAAACCTTTATAGCTCGGCGTTGTTCATAAATGAGTTCGGTTTTACATAAATTATATTATCGTATGCATTTTTTAAATCTGACAGCTGAGCAGTGTTGCCAACTACAATCGATTTTTTATATACACAGTTGATAATCCATAATCATGTATAGTCGAAAATTGTATTGTGTAATCAATATAATATGGTTTTTATTATATAGGCAAACCGAAAAATATTGTCATGGCGTTTTTACATCAATTTGACTACCGTTGAGTAAACAAGTAATATTGGGTATCATTTTAAAGCTCTTTTTCTAGTCGGCTAGATATTGAGGAGATCTATTTATAATATTTATACTATTTTAAAATTAAACGATAAACTAAGAACAGAGACCTCTAAAACTGTAAAATGTCTTTTTAAATTTGTTGGTGTAATCTAACCCTCTCAAAATCATAAAGGAATTGTCACAAGATCTCGGCTCACCCTGGTTAACAGCACTAATCCATTTTAAAAGGATCAGTAAAAAATAGATAAGGAATTTGAGTACTCTACATACTTTTGCTAACAGTGTTGGAACAAAGGATAACCATCTGTTAATAGTTCTTGTCTAGGTATAAGACCGATCCGTTTCTGAGAAGGATTGTTACTGGTGAAGAAAAGTGGGTGCTGTACAACAATTCAAAGAGAAAAAACAATGGTTTTCTTCAAATCAAGTACCAGTTTCAATCCGTCGACCATCGTTAGCCTTTGTAAAAAATACTTTTTTGTGTTTGGTAGGATATCTTGGAGTAATTCATTATGAATTATTAAAACCTAGACAAACTGTTACGGCCGAAGTTTATTGTTCCCAATTAGAGAGATTGGAGGTGAAACAGTAAAAAAACAGTTTTGGTGAAAAACATATCAACGCAAAGCCTGACGCAGCAAGAATCGCACAGGGAAAAATCAGGAAGTTGGGTTTAGAAGGTCTACAGCATCCACCCTATTCACAGATATTACGCACTCAGATTATCATTTTTTTAAATCTTTAGAGCAGTTGTAAATACATTTTTACTTTAGTAGAAGACGTAAAAAAATACATGGATTGGTCTTTGCCACCTGGAGGACACTACGTGATCTTAACCCTGAAAGACACACCCGAGAGACATGTCTATCTCGACCCTGATGTCAGGACTGTGACGGACGTCCTCCAGGTTATCTTGGCCCTTCGAATATGGGTCAGGTCAACCATAAGCCTGAGAGCCGAGCTGTCAATGCACGGGTTGTAACAATAATAATCAGACTAGGCTAGGGCCAATTAGTATTTAATTTACGGTCTGATCGGGTGTTACGGGCATCTCCCGTAGCACACACGTCACCGAATTGGCCTGGGTAGTGAGTGACCTGGCTTCTCATAGTTCCGTAGAATCTACGAAACTACGAGTGTGCCGAACCACCATCGCCGCCATCCAACAACACTTGAACGAATATTAGGGTTAGGGGAACGACTTCTCAAAGTCAACTCAGTTCACAATGACAGTATCATTAAGTGCTACTGCTTAACAAAAATACTGCTTGAACATGAACGATCATTATTTTTCTAATGAGAAGAGACAAATAAATACGCATAGTCAGTAAAATTCCACAGTGACACTTTCTTTGGAATATCTCTTTTACCGTGGCTGATCACAAACCCGGTTGAGAAAGGGGAAGTTTGATGTCAGTGTCAAAAAACAATCTGATCTGAGAGGATTATGGAAGTAGCTGATCAGATAAAGAATTCTTAAGAAAACTTATAAAGAATAAATAACATGTATTGAAAAGTTGCCCTTGCCAACAACATATGGAGCTTAAACCATGACCTACCTCAGGAGATTAATATATAGATGACACAGTGAGAAATGAAACGAGCCATAATTGGAATTTGTCTGCGAGGTCATATTCAAAATAAGGAAGTTCTGATGATTAGACACGACACATTCTCTACTTGAGATTGAGGAGTACTTAAAATGTATCAGGAAGACCGATGAGATGGATAATGCGGTCCCTTCTGGACCTGGAAGGCCTCAGACTTTGAAAAATGGATTAAACATATAATAATAATAAATGAGAAAGAAGACAGATACAAATCTGAAGGAGTCTGGAGCATAAAAATGCCTTGTTTCAATTTCTATAACTCATAAAGACCTAAATTGTGAATTATGAATAATATAAAAAAATAGATTGAGCTGTGGGTGTTCATCTTTAGCTAACTAACTAATGTTTTTATACCCTCGACTGTTTATCGCAGTAGTTAATCGTAACCGAACTCATATATAAATCATTCCAATAAATTATGAAGATAACGGTAATACAAACGTATGAAAAATGGCGAGATTCAAGCTATAACGTCCACATGAATAACTTAATACTTATATTTTTGAAGTACATTTGATTGTTTCGGCAATATTGAGTTCGGCGATGGAAGGCCTGTGTCTCGTATCGTGCGTCTCCACGTCCAGCGACCGATAAATGGCTTTCGGTTGTACACTCTTATCGCCCGGCTTTGATTTAGCTTTTTCGTCGTCATTCTCAAATGCCGTATTCGATATGCCGTTTTGCTCCGGCTTCTTGAATTCTTGACCGTTTACTTGCGCCTCCACCTCGTTCTGCTTTCTAATTCTCTCCTTCTTATGAACGGTGTACATCCATCTAAAAAAAGCCAACGTTTAATTGATATATTTTAATATATATCGAATATTATTAATATCTTACCCGAATATCGCAACGGCCGGTGCAGTTAACGCTCCTCCGAGTAAGAAAAATGCACCGGGCAATTTATCAATTGTGGCCGAGTATAACGTCGTATACAGCGGTGCATAAACGAGAGGCATCATCGCTTCACATACTCCGAATAGCGAATTCACTTTACCTAAACAATATTTTTATTATTTAAAATCGATTAATGCGTGATATATGGATGATTTTAATAAGACGAACCTAATTCGTCGCTCGTCACCAGCTTTGATGCTATAGATCTCATCGCAATGAACGAAGTTCCGTTCAATATTTCCACGAGCGGAGCTAAAATTGTCATTTAAACATTACTATGATAATAATCGTTTGATTTATGATACGTGTTTTCAATATACCTATATATATCTGCCATTTTGTAACCGCGAAGGCATAGACGAAGCTGGACAGTATCTTGCTCATGCTCGACATGATGCCGATGATGGCATCGTCAATTTTCATCATTTGACTGAAAACGCCAACCGAGAATAGTGTGCCTGAAATTTAAAATAAGATTCAAACAAACGCTCTCAATTATTCAATATACGACTTAGTCATCGGTGGATTGAATGATTTGTATCATGAATCATTTCTGGGATTTTTCTCTCGGCAATGAATACAATCCCCTTAACCTACATAATTTCTTTATAATTTTAAACAAAATCAATGCCATAATTCATAAGCTTCGGTTGAACGATTATTTACATTAGCGTGACAAATGTTTAAATACCAAATTTGCATTAAATCGTAGCTTTTTCATTCAAAACATCCATTTATTATATTATCTCAACAATAATAACTAATCGTAATATGCAATTATGTTGAAAAAAATTTTTTTGCAATTGTGTATTTATATAATTATTATTTACCAAAAGATGATACCGCAAAAAAATGAGATAATTAATGATTTACTCCAGTATTATTTACGCTGTGTTTTCACGGTTCGCAAAACCAGTTTAAAAACACCATGATTTAGAAGTCCTTAGCCTCGTTATGGTTCCATTACATTTTTTTGTCAGATTAGTTTAAAACGACGTAAAAAAATCTTGTTTACAAATAAACAATAAGATGTTACCGGTGTTGCATAAAAAAATATCAATATTTAATTTAAGTAATTAACTCACCGCATAGATTGGTTATCATGCTGTACGATGAGAATATGCTGAAGTCCACCTCGTCCCAGTTGAAGCGGAATCTTGTGAACAGATACATCACGACCATTTCACCTGAAAATAAGATACGATGATACGTTTGTATATTTTTGTTAGTATGCTATATCGAGTAGTTGTATTATGGCGTCCATTATACAGGCAGTTCTTTAAATGATTGCCCCTTACGGAAAGGCAATCATTTAATCAACCACATCATCGTATCATTCGGCTTATCAACGTCTTATTGTTTAGTAAGATGGCCGACTCGATCGTACAAATTAATCGAATGAAGATGTACAAATTGAACGGCACAATGTTTAAAGTTATTATGCAAATATTTATTAGAACAATTTGTATTAATTGAAATAAATTTTAATTTAACTTTTTGATTTTTCTCGAATAACTCTTTTAATATAAATCCTACATGTCACAAACTTTTTCTATTTGTCCAAAAGAATCTAAAGAATAAATATTATAAAAAATCATTGTCCTTTATTGTATGCAATTGCGAAAAATAAAAACAACAATATTCGCTTATGTTGCCACGCGCGCAATGTTTTTTCGCTCGCATCTGGTACGATGCTGAGAGGAACCCAGCTCTCAGTGAAGCTCAGTCTGCGGCGAGACATCACAGAGTGAGGGATCGATCAAATTATGAAGCGTATCATGAATAACTATTTTATTCTTAGAATAATCCATTTTTAAAATATATGACAAGATATTGTTAAAGAATTCATTAATAATTTGACTTGGAATGCTTGGAGTCTCTGATAGACCCCCTTCGGACGGCGCGGTTGTTTTCGAACCGTCGTGACGGATGGAATAACTGTTTTTTTTTAAGGTTATGTTTTATATAAATTTTTGCAATTGTTATAGATATACAGTAATTTATTGTTTTATTATGTCTAGCGAATACGGAGGATGAAGCATTATAGCTGGAGTTTTTTGGCAAGATTTTTTTTCTAAATTTGCCGTTTTTTAAAGTAAAATTCAGCGAAAACACCAAAAGACGCGAAACTTTTTCGAGAGTCAACAATAAAGTAAAGATGTAATATGTCAAGATACGCCAGGGATAAGTATACCAACACAACAACAAATGTGTCAATCAAATGTCAAATGTAATGGACATTTGATGTCCAGTTCATTCCCAATAATGCATTATTTTAGATCTTATTGCAAATATGCGTATAAGACAGAATTCACACTATTTCCTACCATTTTAATAACTGTGACGGATTTTAAGAGGTCTTGTGGTGAGTTAAAAATGATGAAAGACTACAAATGAAACTCGATCAAGCAATCCAGGCCAAACAATTCCGTATTGCTGAACATCGAACGTAAACAAGCATCGAAAATGGAGCTCAAATCACTCATTAGTGATTTAGAAAACCTTACAACAAGAACGTAAACAGTGAGTGATATGTAAGAGTGATTAAAATCATGTTTGCGTAATTTTAACACAAGGGTTCAAACCTTCTATTCGCGCTATTGCAAAATTTAGCCCAATTCTTTCGAATAACATGATCATAAAATATTCAATTAAACATTTTCGCACGTATCGCTCAATAAATCATTTTAAGCCGATTTCCGATTGCCAAATATTATCGCATTGCGAAATTGTAACCAAAATCGTGCAAATATGTAATAGTAATAAAATATATTCGAAAGAATAATGGACACCAAAAATATTGTTATGATCAAAAATACAAAATTGCGATTTTGTAATTCATTTGTTTTAATAAAAATCATTTGAATATTATTGTTTTATACTAACACATTTATACTATTTTATGATTCAGATATGACTAAACATAGCATTGGAAAACTGAAAATTTTATGGGAAATTTCGCGGCGTTGCGTTGTTTATGTATTAGTTACGGAATAGCGACCATTCAACAAAACAAACTGAATCATTCATTCATTTCTGCATTGGACACAGATTGGCAATAATACGGCAAATATTAAAGTTAGATTTCAGATAAACCCATTACGATCGATCACGTGCAAATATATTTTGCATCGTGTACATTCACTGGACGTGTTACGTGATCGCTATCGCAGTTAGTTCCGATTGTTCATTCACTGCACGCCTACCATTTATCAATTTATCAACAGATCATCGTCTAATTCCTTCAGAGAATAATTTTGAATAGACCAAATGTTGCGTAAGGATTTTTATTTTTTAATGATATTAACGAGACGAGGTCGTCGACCTCGTCGATTTACGTTATTAGAAAGCGCAAGTCCAAAACGAACTACGTTGTCGTCGACAATCTCAGTACGGAAGCGGTGAAAGCGAAAATGTAGAAAACATTGTGGCGGTTTTTTTATACCCATTTATTCAAATTTAAACGACCGTTTAAACAATTTTTACAACCAAAACAATGGCGACAGACGGAAATTGCGCAAGTAACGATTTGCATTGTAAGAAAAATATTGATAAATTTAAATAAAACGTGTGTATGGATTCATACTTAATCGCACATGATAAAAGTAAATCGGTCAAGATCATCCCATGACAGATGCTAATTAGAAGACCTTAATAGTTTTCAAATATATATATAAGAGTACATTCATGCAATAATGAAGGTTACACTAATATTATTATTTAAAATGCTTTGAGATATTCGTTCAAGGCGAAGGTATTCACCATTCTTCCGCGACGAGGAAGGAATAAATAATTCGTGAAAATTGATCAATTACTTTGCGCCGAAACCGTTTGAGAGCCATCGCCTTGTAACACCATAAACAAACACCATAATCGGGTATGTATGACAACTGGAAGCGGTAGCACGTTTAATTGGAAATGTCATGCGATTTTTTGTTTGGTTTTTACCGAACCAGGTCAACCTTCCTATCCATTCACATGGTACACACTAGAAATCACTGCTGATGGTATTCAATGCAGAGGACTGATAACAGATTTACAATTATTTATATACAGAATTTCAGATGCAAATTAGAGACAGTAATGCTAGATCAGTTGTTTCAACAACGGAACATGTCAACAATTTTTAATTAAATCATTTCAATAAATGCGATTTTTCCAATAAAACTTTATTCTCGTCATTTGTCATGCTCGCAATACTGCGATCTTTATGCATACAGCATCTGAACTATATAGATAAATTTATGAATAAATCATCTAAAGCCCCTAAATTCAAAAATCCTCAAAATTCTATAATGATGTATTAGGTTGTTTGGAGAGTCATTTCGTTTCTTCCCAAAAAATAACTTAATTGTATTTTTTCGCTGATATTGCAAGGTTTGCTTGTGAAAAAGTTCGATTGATTCTACGCAGTAGTTTTTGGTTGGTACCCTT
>JAGXCT010036419.1:0-49894 GCA_022495035.1 Philopotamus ludificatus | reverse complement strand
CTTATTCCGTCTTTGGGCCATAACTGCTGGCCTTCAGAGTGGAAAAGGTTAAAATGGTTATGTGAAAGTGCTGGGAAAGTAAAGATGATGTATATTTTGACGGATGTATTAATACCACTGAGCAAGGATTACTTTATTCAAATAAGCTGACTTGGTAGTAAATTGTTGCTTTATAAATTCTCAGAAAATTGTAAAAGAAATGTAAGGTAGTAGGTATTTGGAATATTTTCAAGTGACAGCTATCGTTCTGTAAATGTTGACAAGACTACTTTAGCTTGAAAGATTCGGTTGGAAAATATATCGGCGATTTTAATTAGCATCTTATTTATTTTTATTCCTAAAAAAACATACTTTAAATTACTCGAATAGTTAAAATATCATCATCATCATCAATAAACCAATGTTCAATAACCCTACATGCTAAGATATTTTTGACGGCAGATAGGAGATGTACACAAAATCGAAGAAAAAATGTGGAAGTTATTACTTGCCAATGCAGGATTCACAGAATTCAATGATTTAATATCATAATTATTACTTAATTCTATTCTTCACAAGCTAGAGATAAGACAATCTATAGCTGATATGTGATATGTGAGGTGGCAAATACAATTAATGAGAGTAGAACGTATATTCGACCAAAAATATCCAGAACGAAAAAGGTTAATATTATAAACTTGAAAATCTTGAAGAAAATTATCTGGAAAATGAAAAAGTGTGACAACAAAAAGAGATTTCGATTGCGTGGAACCGATTATTGGACACTTTTAGCCTATTGAAATTTAGCGTGTGTATTTTAGTCACAGCGTTAAATAATGTTAAAACTGACTGACAGATTAGTTGTCCTGATTTAGCAAAACAGCAACAAAAACGTCGCTAATATAATGAGTTGTTTTTTTGTTTAGCCCTTTTCAAACACTCGAGAGTGTCTTACAACGACGTAAGGACTCCCCACAGAGATAGCTTATCCAGTGTAAATAGAGATTTCCTTGTCATGGCCTTCCTGGCAGTGGACTTGTATCCTTTATCGCAATTGGTATCGTATTTTACCCTCACCAATGTCTCTATTGATAATTGGTACAAGCAGAAATGATGGGAGAATTTGGAAGATGAAATCAATTTTAGAACAAGTGATTATGTTTTTATGATTTTTAGAATCGTAAAGGTAATTGCAAAAAAAAATGTTAGGCAGGAATGGAAATGGCACGTGTCGATTAGGTCACACTCAAGCAAACCCTTTAAGAGGCTAGATCCTTTTAGAATCATAGTCAGGTCAATGTTTCCATAAAAGCGAATATGATGTCGCCAACGCTCTCATCGGACTAGCTTACCGACGAATTGATCTACATATGCCATATACCAAGCAAACCGACTCTCCAGCTTTTCTCCGACGTTACTAATTTTATTTTTCTCCAATGAAATTCAGGGCCAAGGAAGTCTTGCAATGGCGTGAGGATTTCCCTTTTATTACTGCACAGAGAGGGTTTAACCCACCTATGTAGAGATTTTATTTTTATAGCTTACTGGCAGTGAACTTATATCTTTCATCGCTGCTGGCATCGGATTTTACCCTTTCCAATGTTCCCAGGGAAGTGGGAAGGGGTTTATTTCGGTATTCGTTTTTATTCTCTCTACTCGGCATGCGACGAATCACAGCGAGCATTTACATTGTTGCACTGTTCTTTCATCATAGGGGGATTCCTACTAAAAAAGTTAAATCCCAAGTTTCTAGTTAACCCTTTCAATGCGGCGGGTCTAAACACGATTCTGCATCTGAGTGCGGGGCCCGTTTTGGACCAAATTATTTTGGCGAATGAATTGTGGCTTCGCGGGCAAAGCAATTGGGCCATTTTACTTTACGAGATTTTATGCAAAACATATTGGTGGGATATGTAGCTGCCATCTCAATAAAAAGTAAACTAGGAATTTGCTTTTTCGTAATAATAAATCGAACAAAATATCAATTGCTCAAACAAAGATTAAGTGAGAAAAAATGGGAATGCGAATCAAAATCAAAAATGCGAAATGCAATTTTCTTATACCATTACATTCGTACACCGTGTATGTGGAACATAATGTACGTGGAACACCCTTAACAACCCCTGAGCCGAGATACGTCACTGATGCACGGAGATTTAAGTAAGGAAACACCACGCGCGATTTAAATCGTGACTATTCTCATTTACATATTACATGGTTCTATAATTTTTTCTGATATGTTGTATATTTATTGATGGCTGTGTTTATTAGCTGATTTTTAAAACAAACACCATCACTTAACTCGGTCTAGTTTACATGTAACGACAAGTTAAAGTTTTAAAGAATCTCGCGCATGTACGACATGCGGCCGCACCTGGTCACGATTTGTATGCGCATGTACGTCATGCGCCCCGCACTGAAAGGGTTAAATTCTAATTAAAATACACGTATCTGCATCAATAAACATTTTAACAAGAAGTATATATGAATAAATCGTAGCTATAAATTTGCCGCTATTAATTTGATTTTTTGTCGCCTGGCAATACCGCAGGTTGGCACGCCTGGCGCCGAGGGCGGGGAGGGTCACCGGTGGCGGATCAGTCGTGCCGCGGCAGTGCGCCACAGTGTTGGTGACTGCGGTCGATTCTAGTCCCGCTCCATAAACGTCATTCCTTTCACATAACCTTCAATCGCCTGCGCCAACATACGACTGAGCCGACAAATACACACGTATCGGTTAAACTGCGCGTGGTTACGGCACCGAGATGAGTACGACGGAAAACAAGACGGTGAAAGTGGGCTCCAGAAAGAGTGAGGTAAGTTTCGTAAGATGAACTCGGGCGACATTACGCAAGATCCGCGACCGGCTGCACCGGACCATTTCACTCGCGGCCGTGTGACAATCGACGTTTAACTCATCAACATCCGAACACTCGCACACATACACGGGAAATGAATCGGGATCGTGTGTCATCCAGCTGTCATGTGCTACGAGGAATATATGCAATTTTATATCCGTCCATCAGCTACGTAACGAGTTCAGTATAGAGAACGATTAGTTCGAAATATTAATTGAGTCAAGGACCTATAAGGAGCCTTGTTCAGACAATGTGCAATTTGTGAATGAAGTGATCGTTCGTCCAGTATTGGTATCGTGGCCTCGTCTCATTACGAGCCCAGGGGCTCATTTTCTTCGCAATGATCCGAATGACCTCGCCTAATTTATAAACATTTATTTTTTTAATATTCAATCACTGCGAGCAATTTCGTATGTATTCATCTGGACAAACATTGAAAAAATGTTTATTCAATTGTGCTACGTAGTATTTTTCAGAGATTTTTGTTAATAAATTCAATAATAATTATCATCACAAGCAAAACTCATATAACGTGCTTTTGCTAATAAATCAATAAATACAATATTTCGCGCAAAAAATATATATTATTTATTATTAACTGATGATAATTATTTAATGCAAACGATTCTTATATTCTTGAACCTATGATACAGTCTAGGTCGACTGGTATGGATTAAGAATATGTTAAAACTGAACTTTATACCGAACAATTACTGAATAATACTGGATGTTCTTTATTCATTATCTGTAGTACATATTTATATTTAATTATAAGTTATATATCCGACTTGTATATCGATAGAAATATATACACTAATAAATATGACGATTTTGATCATTTTTGCGAAAAAAACTCTGCGCAATTTCTCAATTAGCATCCATTGTTTCACAACGCTTCAACTTTCACTCTCAAAGTCATATCTGGAAAAATACTTTCTCGACGAGATGTATTTGTAAAGAATTTTAAAACTTCATTAGGAAACATTTGTTTAAAATTATTTACTCACATGGTTTTAATCGCCTTTGGACATGGATAAGTTTTCCATATATTGGGTTCCTAGCTAAAAACTGATAAATAACTTCTGTATTAAAATTATGCTTTTATATAAAAGATGCTCCCAAATATTGATTTTACTGCTGGATATAGAGTACCAGGACCCCAAGTTCCAGCATCTTGCACTACACCTCTACAATTATTTGATGTCGCTGATCGGAGACTTTAGAGCTCCCATTTCATCTCGCAGAATTTCGTCCGCAGCCGATAGGGAGCAACGATTAGATGGGACGTCACACTTTATATATTTGCACCCAGAGGAAAAGCAAAAGGATTGGGCCGTGTGCTCTAATAGGAAAATAAAAGGTGAAAGAAAAGAAACATGTTATTATTGAAAAACATGCGAGGCAAAACCATCGCTCTATCCTGGACTGTGTTTTGAAAAATACCAGACTGAAATAGATTTTAAAATTGATATCCAAGGATTATTATATTGTACACTATATTAGAAACAAGAATAGAGAAAAATAATTGAAGAAATCGATTTATTTAGTACAAAAAATTAATCACATTTACCTAATAAATTTCGAATTTCGTCGTGGAGCTGGTGGAAAGGGTTAATAATAAAATAAGATTTTTGAAACAAACAATAAAGCTAAGTAGCCATAAAACAAGAAAAAAAAATACAGACGTATTATTACAAAAGTCTCCATCTTCAAGGTCAACAACAAATGAACATTTAAAACGCCTCGACAAAGTAAGCAGGATGGGTTTTTGGATGCTGCACCAACAGTCCGCGGATAACAAAGCACATGTGCATCACTGTTATCTAGACATAGAACATGGCGTTTTTTCTCGAAAATTATCACTGGAGACAAGTAAAAAAACAATGGATTTCTAAGAAACAAACCTTTGTTCCAATCCCCAAGCCAATTGAAGGTGGAATATGACTTAAGTTTTTCACTCCCATCTGGGACTAGAAAACTTGGAGAATATGTGGAAGTTACCTAGCTTCGGACGACGCGGTTGGTTTTTAACCGCCTGAACGGATCGATTAATAAAGAAGGCGATTATATTTTATTCTGACCAGTGAAAAAAATTGAAATTAATTTAGTAGGTTGGAAAAAAATAATGGATTTCTATCGGGATGGCCTTATATTTTTTCAAAATGTCGGTCGATAAAGTGCATTTACGTGATTGTGTACTATATAAATTCGGCAAGGCCAATACTCCAACTGTGACAGCCAAAAACATTTGTGATTTATATAGAGAAGATATGTGCTACCACATGCGGTGATGACAACCCAACATAATCTTAACACTATCGTGGCCGCATCAAATTACCAAAAACCTTACGCTATTGAAAGTATTACTTCAAATAGATGTAGCATTAGCAGTTGCAGATATAAAAATTCACGTATTCATTGTTCAGTTGTGTATGCTAGATCACGGGCCGCAAACGGTCGGTGTGCAATCATGATGCATATGTGGCACCATGCGGCCACAATGGTCGAACTCGTGATGATGCCACATAGGCACCACCGGCCACGAAAGTGTTAATGAATTATATTGGAATGTTATCCAGCACTCAATATATTATCCAGACTTTGCTTCTTCTTATTTTCATTTGTTCAGATAATTGCAAAAAAAAAATGGTATAAAATGTGATGTAATAGAGCAGATAAAAACTTTCCTTAATTCAACCCAAAGCTATTACACAAGAATACATGTATTAAGAATTATTCACCCTCGTAGTGTTAATCGCCTTTGGACATTTGACAGTCTTCCATATACTATTACAAAAGCGGATCAACAGTAGAAATATTTCATTCAATGCCCTAATTTCTTAAGAATTCCTTCACAAATTGTTTCGTGACAGAGAACATTCGGACGACACAGAGGGTAATTACATTTACGACACTCGATCGTTTCTCAAATTGAGGTATCGCGTTGAAATCGTCAATTATAATTCTTGCCATGTTTATCATCAATAATACACATAGTAATTGTTTCAGATATTACAATTAAAAAAAATGTCACCATTCTCTAGCTAGTTCAATGTCATTGCGATAATTACGTGTGCCTTCCATATTGATAGTTGAATGGCTTTTATCTTAAATGTTGTCCGTCTTCGAATGCAATAATTCGATCGCGATCTCATAACGTTGTAACAGCAATAAAATATCGAATCATCATCGCGAAATAATTGCTCATTAATCGATTGCAAATCTGCAAATCATTATGCGACTGTGCAAAATTTTTATTTATGATGTAATCAGCTATTATCTAAACCTATATATAAAAATCACTATCTATCTCTGTTATAATCCGATGAATTAACTGCTTCGCAATTTTATAAAAAAAAATATAAACTGTTCGTGGATAACAGTTAAAAATCGTGCATAACCGAAATTGAACGTAATGCATTCGCAAATTCACACGCGAAAGCAGTTATGTCTTTAAATTAAATGGAAAAAAATGGACTATGCACAGATGACAATTATATAGTATTGTTGGAAATTGCATGCATAATTCATAGAATTGCACACTTTTAATTTAATCAAATTTGATTGTATAATCTATTTAAGAAATGTGCATGAAATTTCATTCGAAGTGCCACATTTATTATCTAATCGTTTGCAATGTAAAAATGGAAAACATATTCAAGTTAATAGAAAATTCTGTATTAAATTACAGTAGACTTCCGATTATCCATGCATGAAAAAATTCTATCCGGTCTCTAATACTATCTTATAAGCACTAAAAAAATGGTAATTGGAGAAACTAAAAAAGCAAGACATAGAAATAGAAATAATAAACCTTCCTATTGATTATTACAGCCAGAATGAATAGAAGGATTATTTGAAGATTGGTTAATGCAAAGCTAAATGGATTCCAGAAATGAGAGATTTTTTGAAAAGTAAGAGGTTGTCACTTCAAGCTCCTTCTCGTCCAAATGAAAGTATATTGAAAATAAACGACGGTCTTGTGGTCACAAAATGTGTACCATCTAATGTCGCTTCTTTAATTAAACCCATGGATCAAATGGTTATTTCTGTAATGAAACGGCATTACCCTACTGGTTCTTTTGAGGCCCTGATTGATTGATGACTTGATTAAATGCGATACAAGGAGTAACTAAATCTTGCTACAAAAAAGAGCCAAATCCACACCGAATGCAGAATTTGTTTTTATTATAACGAGCTCAACACATGTTGAAATATGTAATTAATGGAAAATTTATAATGGCTTTTTGTAAAAGTCTGCAAAGAAAACATTGAGGAGTGGTTAGAATACTATGTTCTGGGGTTTCAATGTATGAGTGATGCGGATATTGTTTCCAATATCAGTCAACCAAGAGAGAAAGTGAATGAAGATAGCGACCAACCGTAATTCAAAAATTAAAACTGTTGAAAAATTGTTAAAAGATTCTTGCCAGGATACTAAAATCACAGATTTTCCTAAAATGTATCAAACAGCTAAGAATTTCCTGTATTGCATTTTTTGTAAGGAATTTTTATTACTCTTTGTAATATTCGGGAATTTATCCTTGATGTATCTTCAAAACGATTCTTCCCTCGCCGCATTTTTGTCTAATGTTCCAATATTGGAACATTTTGTTTTTTTATCACCACGCCAAAATTCATTGACCAATATAAATTGAGATTGCATTAGACGATAGCTGACAAGCGTGAGGATTGTCTTGGGCATTCATTTTTCAAATTTTGACTTGTGGGAATGAGAATCGAAGGTTTTTAAAATAGTTTAGTGAACTTTTAAAGTAATTTTAACATAATGATCATATTAATTATAATGTATCATTGTTGTAGAATTGTTATATTCGTTAATTGTATTGAAATAAACTGTTTTCTAACTTTGACTCCATTATATGACCAGTATTCCAGTTTTAGAAAATTAAAAAAAAACTCGTGTAAAACCAATACAAATGAAAAAAAAAAGAAAATATCCTGTTTTGATATGATGGGTTGAATATTACAATCCAGATGCTTTGTCATGAATATAATGTCGCTGAGCGTTTGGGCCTTACCAGACTCTCGATTTGAAGTCGAGGTCAACGAGAGTCTGGGTCTTATAATGGCCTGAGGACTTCCCCTTTATGACTTTTGTAGAGAGGTGGATTAACCCGTCTTGGTATGCAGTTTTCTATAAAGAAGCTTCCTTCTCATGGCCATTGCTGGCTTTGGTCGTAAATCTTCTACTAATGTTAGTATCCGAGTTTAACCTCCTCACTATATCATATCCAGGCAAGTAGGAGGGAGTTTATCTCGGGATTCGTTTTCATCTTTTCTAGGCACTTAATATCAATCCTTTCATCATAATGAAGACTTTATCGGACTAAAGTTTTTAGTATTTTTCTTCTAGTGACATACAGCCCCTATTTATTATCGATCAAATATAATTATTATTGGGAGATTGGGGGATTTTGAAAGGCCTAGGTTCAAAGTCGTATATATAAAGAAGCAAAAGAGTGGTAGACTACTACAGCTCCGTTTATATAACTAATATACATTTCATTCGCACTTGACACATCGTACCGCATGCGAGTGAGAAAAAACATCTCGCCCCTGAATATTGTTGTTTTTATTTTTTTCGCAATTGCGGACAATAGCGGTCATTGATTATTTAAATGTATTCTTTAGACTTTTTTAGACAAATATAAACATTTTTTGGCATGTAGGATTTCTATTAAAAGAGTTATTCAAAAAAATCTAGCAAAAAGTAAAACAAGAATCTTCAATAATAATTTAATTAACCACTTGTCTGCTAGCGCAAAATATTTGATTCAGCGCTCCAGGCCAGCTATTTTAGAAACAATAGAAATTTCATAAAAAGTGGTTTGACTTGCATAATATATGTCACTAGCACAATATTTTTTACATATTGATAAAATATTCATCGCGACTAAAACACGAGACGCTAGACGTATGGAGTGAATAGGCATACGACTCACCGGTGAGACTCTGGCATTCAAGTGATTAATGATCATTATAAGTTTTCGCATTAAAATCCATGATTTTAAAGGCATTTAACAGTAAAGAATAACGTTTTAATTTTGTGTCCCAACAAATTTTGTTGTGCAAAATCGATCTTTGCACGATTGAAACCAATAATGCTCTCTTTCGCCTTTCCCTTTCACAAAGACTTGCTTTTCGCATAGGATTTGCCAACATATTCCAGTGCCGGAGGCTGTTGAATCTAGAACGCCATAAATCCAACCACACACGCGCTAATAAATAACCAAAATTCAGGTTTTTATTGCGTCATTAAACTAAAATATTATCTACGTCACTACGGCACATTGTTTTTTTTTTATTGATAAAACTTGGAAATCCTGATAACATCCTGATACGGGTCAATGATATGATGACGATTAACACGTTATCCAACATCCAATGATTCCAACGAAAATGTTCTGCTTTATCCTTGGTTTTTACCTCGTGATGATTGCCGTGAAAATGAGTGACGAACCGTCGGGGTTTTTTCTTCGGCGCCAAAAACCAGTTAATGATGATTGACCACGATTTCGAATTTAAATAAGCATTCTGCTAAATTTAATTTAATAAATTGTTTACCATAAATATTTCGACTATTAATATATCAACGCTCGATTTGATGCACTTCAATTCATATTTCAACATTAATGCATTACGATAATATTATTTCAAAACCGTTGACCATGGCATCGAATCAAATTATATCAAAACAAAATATAGACGAAAATAACACAGAATAAATAATAAATAAAAACAAATTTATCATGTGACGTTATCCCTATTCCATTGTACTAAATTAATGTATTAAAATTCGATTAATCTAATTAGAATTTATACATATCTGTCAACAAAACTATTGTCAAAAATCCCATTTAAATGACGTCACTCCATTGGAATTCCAATGTATTGATAAACGATCGTATTACGTGTTTAAAATTGGTAATATTATTCAGTATTTTCGCAATGAAATCAATAAATTTAATGCAACTCACTGTTGACAGCTGACCGCCATCGTTTTATTCGAACTGATTTAGTTTTTAAATTACGTCGCGAGTCTTAACAGCTTAAAATATGTGCATACTTTTCTATGACACGTATTCGTAACTCCCAGTATATATCCGCGCTGTAGAGTTTAATTCACAAAATTAATTATTTTAAATTCGTTGATTGTAATAAATAAATGCATTAATTAGACCATGGTGTTTTTACAAGGAAACATTTGGCAACCGTTCATGGGAAATATGTACGAATCGCCTTAATATAGGCCTTGATCTAGTTTCTCACATATATGTGTCTAAAATGATACGATAACTTTCAATAATAATTTTTATATATGATTAATTAGTGTTTTATTGCTTACTCGAATTATTTATCGTTAATAAATCTATGCAATCTTTATTATTTCAGTTGGCGCTGATTCAAACGCGCCATGTAATCTCGCTACTGACGGAGCTCTATCCCGAATATAACTTTAAAATCGGTGAGTATTCGAACGTTATTGTTAAGTATTCAAATTTATGTTTTTGTATACTTTTCCTTAATGCGTCATTTGAATATCATCCGGACCCTGTTTACTTATTCATTCGCACCGATTTGAAATACAATTCAATACATTTACAATTCAAACGTTCGAATAATACATTTACATATTTTCCATTCGTATAAATATAATCGAATATAAAATTTCAGTCACCATGACAACATTGGGCGATAGAATACTCAACATATCACTGCCAAAGATTGGTGAAAAATCATTATTCACCAAGGATCTAGAGGAGGCGTTAGAAAATGGATCCGTCGATTTTGTTGTTCATTCGTTGAAAGATCTACCGACGTCGTTACCCACGGGCATGTGTATCGGCGCTGTTCTCGAAAGGTATAATTATTTATCGCATATTTTAATATCGCCCGATAATATTTTGATTATTTATTTTATTTTATAATTATAGAGAAGATCCTAGAGACGCTTTAGTTTTGCGCAAAGATCAAAAAGGACATACGCTAGCTACATTGCCTCATGGTTCCGTAATAGGTAAATAATTATTATCATTCATTGTGCTTTAAATTGTTTATTTATATATTTTATTTATTTTAGGCACGTCATCTCTACGTCGTACCGCACAATTATCCAGGTATCCTAATTTAAAAGTAGTTGACGTACGAGGTAACCTAAATACCCGACTAAAAAAGCTCGATTATCATTGTAAAGTTGATAATAAGATAAGTAAATGCCCATTTTTAAATAAAAACCTAAATCCCAATGATGATGATAAACCAAAGGACGATGCCCAATATCCGGAATATACGGGTCTTGTATTAGCTCACGCCGGACTCGTCAGAATGGGATGGCATAGTAGGATATCACAAGTAAATATTTTTCTATATACAGTGGACCCCCCAATTACACTATCCCGAATTACACGCTGAAATATTCGCCGCCAACCCCCAACTTGAACGGTCGCATTCACTCCGTTGCATTGCGACGAATACATACAAGGCCGACTATTCATTTGACACGGGTTCGCGGTTGGTATCACCACACAGCCGGGAGCGGCCGCTCCAGCGGTGCATACAGTCAAACGTTGGCTAGCATCTGTGGGGAGCTTTTACCCCCAATAACACTATCCCAACTTACACGGTCCCGATTTTAGTGTTAGTGGGGGGTTAACTGTATCATTTCTAGCTAAATTTTATGAAATATATATTTAATTTATATTAAAATATTTAGGTTCTTTCGTGTGATGATGTATTGTACGCTGTCGGACAAGGAGCTCTGGCTATCGAGTGTAAAGCTAATAATAAGAAGATTTTAGAAATGTTGGGACCACTTAATCACGAAGAGACATATTGCAGAATTCTCAGTGAAAGAAGTTTTCTTAAAACCCTAGGTAAATTTTTAATATTCCTTTTTATAAATATTACCCAGAATTAATATCGTATCGGTAGATGCAATAAAGTGTCCCAATCGAGGTCGATAAATTTTTGTTGCGTTAACTTAACCAAACTGTGGGTGAGGTTGTCGTGTTGCTAAATTATTTTACAGTTATTCACTAGATCTGGCCTCCTACTCCAGCGCAAACCTGGCCTCAGGGTTAAGTTGGACGTGTCTTTGTTGAAGATCGCTTAGTGTCCTCCAGATGCGGGTCTTTGCCGCCACGGGTTAGAAGGCCACTTAACTAATAATAATAATAATACAACTCTGCCGTGCCAGTTGAAGATAAATTATTCCTTTTGCATATCAACACACAGATAACAATTTTCTTTTTCAATTTTTTCCCTTTGTAACGTTCAATTAAAGAACTCATTTCTCATCTCCAGTAATTAAATCTTGAAGAAACTGGCGGTATTACCCTTTTCTTGCAATAATCTGCATATGTTGAGACTTTGGGTCCCGTGTCGGACCCAACTTTGTTACAGAATTTAATTTTTTAAACCAACGTAGGCATTTCCCGACATCCAATATGTCACCATAAATATCACAAATATTTATCGCGGCATCACTGTCATTTTTTTCATGTGAAACTGCATCAGCATGCAACTCCGCAAATGGGAAAAGGGATATTTTTAATGTCAAAACAATATTCGAATAATATATATTGTTTTAAAAAAATGTTAACATGCGATATTAATTCTGGTTACTCCTAATATATATTATTTAAACGTTGATTGAAATTTTAGGCGGAGGTTGCAGTGCCCCTGTAGGTATATCGACTGCTTTCACCGATTGCGCCGATATGAAAAATAGTTCAAAGAAAACGCTCAATATTACCGGCGCCGTATGGAGTCTGGATGGGAAAATAAAAATTGAAGACTCCTTAACGCACATTTTTAATCAAAGCATAGAATCAAATTCGTCTAAAAATAACATAGAAATAAAAGAAAAGCCTATAAAACATAAATTATCCGATAATAATGGAAACGGTGCTATTATCGACGAGTGTGATGCGCCGGTATGTCCTAAAAAAATGTGTCCCGGAATCGAAGCCAACGGCAACGACGTAGAAAAGCCCTCGAACGTAATTTCGTGTTGCAAGCAGCTATTAATGAATAAGGCGTTGGGAAAGGCGGAACTTGCAGAGATCGAAAATTTAATCAGCGCACATTGTACATTGTTCCTCTCGTGTCCGCTATTTAGCAAAAAGAATTTCGAAGTCGGCAGCGAGGTTATGGGAGAGTGTCCCGTGCCGGGCAATTTAAAAGAAGAACTAGTAAAACTACATCCGAGAAAATCACAATACAACATCAAAGAATGTACATTTTTTATGAATCAAATGGCACAGAATGCACAAAACGATTCGCGCTCCGTATACGATCTGGAGAATAACCCTAAAGCGAAAAATTGCACATTTTTATTAAACTTGAAAGATAACATCCAAACCACGTCCGAGAAGAATGGAAATTCAACGGAAACGAGTGAAATAAATAAAGTCGAAGATGACGACGTTAAATTATACTGTGGTCTTACGAAGCATTTTAATTTAGCGCTGGATATAATCGAGAAATGTGAAGATATCGGACGAGAATTAGCACAAAAATTAATCGACGACGGTGCTTTAGATGTAATGGCATGTGCACAGACTTCTATAAGAAGCGCGGTGCCCGCAGTCGTAAAAGCATTATAAAATATGCTATTATTAAAATTAATTTTTATTTCTAAAATCATTATATCGGTGTGTTATAGATGAAATTTAAATTATTTATTGAAAGAAAATATTTATATGTATCCATGTGTAATTTGTTCTTGTTGTTGATTTTGTGCAGGTATTTTTAAAGATGTTAAACGTGTAACGTAATATTTTTATATACCTCGTCCTATTTATGATTCCTAATCGAGCCAATCAAATATGTAAAAAATTGCAAACGTTATTTTGCAAGTTGTTATTACAAGCATGAAATAAACGCTAATATATGTTTTGTCATTGATACTTCTTTCCGAGGAGTGTGACCATGTGTAACGAGCTATATATGCCTAATGAATTAAATTAGTTCTGCATTTATCTCGAGAAATCATATACGTATGCGTTTTAAACAGACTAGATTTAAAAATCAGCTTTAACTACTCAAATACGAAATCTAGATTTTTAATCTGATTTTTAAAGATATAATCTGAGAGTATACGAATGCTGTCGTAATGAATTAATTGTATCAATGCCATCTTGTGTTCCAAAATATTTCGAATAATAATATCTTCGTAATATATCTACTTATTTTAATTACCCGAGTAAACATTCCCATGCACATCTGTACTTAGCCATTAATAATTATCTTCAATAATTAACGCTTCGGATCGATTATTGACTTTAATTTGCTTATGTCCTCTCGTCTCAAATGTTATATGTAAATAAATTTACAAGAAATTCCCCCCCCGCTATTTAAAAATGTACGCATATTTATTTAATATATATTTCGAAAAGTTTTATCATGGGACGTATGTTTTATGATATTTAGTAAGTGTAAATAGATTTACATATTCCAATATAACCACATAATGATGTTTAAATCTATGGCATACTATTATTAATAAATATTTTATATCTAATCTTGTTGATGGTGCAATTTTTCTTGTTACAATTTAATTTTGTTATTTGATCGACTTGTGCATCAATTGTTTTTGTTGATAATTTTAATGGAGAGTTGAATAATACGTATATTTGGAAATGTATACATGACATATAAATAAAAATATATATTTTTGCCTAAAACATTTTTTCATTTGAAACACAAGGAGAATATCTGCAGTTTAATCAAGAATTTTTGAAGAATCGAAGGATAATTTCTAAAGACTTATTATTTTGTTGTTTATCACATTTTTTTAACAAACACCTCAGTAGCGGTTTAACGTTTTCAATATCAAAAAAACGATCCTGAAAAGCTAATACAGGTATTACATGGTAAATGGGTTCCGAAAAAATGACGTGTAATGTGAAACCGAATTATATGAGACCCGGAGCCAGTACAAATAGGGGGGGGGAGGGTAGGTTCAATCCAGCCAACTTTAATTTTATTAAATTAAATAAATGTAATTTTGGCTAATTTACTATTTCTTAAAAGCCCGTTGTGGATCTCCTAGTATGGAGACAGGTAATTGTGACTCCCTTTGTATATCTTCAACTTCTTTTAGCGATGGGTCTACATTCAAGAAAAATAATTCTAAATTTTTTGGTTTTAAGAGCGAAACTGTGTTATATTATTATTATTTTATTTACGTGGCCTTATAACCCTGAGGCGGGTCTTTGCCACCTGGAGAACACCTCCGTCTCAGTCATGATGTCATGACTGTGGACGGACGTTCTCCATGTTATCTTGGCTCTTCGAATACGGGTCAGGTCGCCAGCCAAAGCCCGGGAGCCGAGCTGTCACGCACGGATTGTAACAATAATAATCAGACGAGGTTGGGGCCAAATCGTATTTAATTCACGATCTGATCAGGTGTTACGGGCACCTTCCGTAGCACACATGTCACTGAATTGGCCTAGATAGTGGCCTGGCTCCTCATAGCTCCGTAGAATCTACAAAACTACGATTGTGCCCAACCGCCATCGCCATCACTCGACTCCTCAACTTAAATTTTTATATTAAACTATGGGCACACTTTTTTCCCATAACATTATAAAATTAGTATTTATTAACACTCGTTTGTAAATTTAATTTATTTATCGTTATAGTAATACCCCTGACTTACGCAAACTCGGAGTTACGTGGTACTTTCTTTTTTCGGCTCGATTGTTTAGTCAATCAAAATGCTGTGTTGTCCAGCTAATTTTTGAGGCGTCAAAAGAAGCTGGGGAGATGAGCAAAGATGAAAACTTTGTAGGTTGTAACAGTTGGTTCATCTAATTTAAAATTCGCTGTAATTATCACAGCATCGCAGAGTGTGGAAAGGCAGTGAGCGCCCATAAAGATGATGGTGAATAATGTAATGAAAGAAATATCGCACTTGAAGAAAAAATCTTTCCTGACTTCTAGAATGTTTTTATTTTAACCTAACCGTGCCAATGGGATCTATTTGGGACCCCAAGTTTTTGACTTTTCTCGAATAACTCTTTTAATATAAATCCTACATGTCCCAAAACTTTTGTATTTGGCTAAAAAAATCTAAATAAATATAATCATTAACTTTTATTGTCCGCAATTGTGAAAAAAAATTAAAACAATATTGTTTTACAGTGGCACAGGTCTAGTAGTTTTTTATCACTCCGTACTGGATATGAGCGAGAAAAAATATCATGCTCTGCAAATGTAGAAACCGATCCAATTAAAATGTAATGGTATTGTCGGAAGATTTTTGGGGTCTATTTGAATACAAAATAGACTCCATCGGCAAGCAGCGTTGGTTTTGAGGTGTCGTAACAGATCGGTTAAAGATCTTACTAGACAATTAGATTTGAAAGTCAATGGTGATGAATGAGCTGTTGGATTCACACGATCACGGCAGAAAACCACATGACATTTACAAGCTCAACAGGTCTCAGCTCAATTGAGGAGATTAAAAATCTTAGAAAACTTAAAACGAACAACGTTTTATTGCTCAAAGCAAGAAATAAAAAATTTCGTACTTTGTTAGAAGCGAGTATTGTCTTTGTAATATGTTGGATTTATATTAAACAAAAAATCAAAAACTTGGTGTCCCCAATAGACATAGCTAGGTTAATCAGGATGTAAATAAAAAACAAAAAAATTCAAATCAACTTCTATTCATACTATATGCAATACAACATACTCGTAAACACCATTCCTTATTTTGTACTAATATAATTTCCACAGCTATATAAAAAGAATATGCACAAATTATACATTAAATCTATATTCGAAAAAAAATCCATCTGAATATTGGTCCTACAACAAAAAAATCGACAAGACTGGTGATAAAAAGAGAAGAACAGAAATAAAATTGCATTATTTTTTTTAAATAACATTAATAACATATGTAACAGCATCAAAATTCAAGCACTATTCAAAGTGCAGTTCTTAATATTATATTCTTACGTTATCAAAATTCAACAAAGTTTGCCCAACCTCCAAATCTTGGACGAGACATTGGTAGATACATATTTGAGAAACATAAAGAGATATAATTAGTTTATAAATGAACACCACCGATTAACGCACACATCAATCGGCACGGCATAAAACTAAAAGTGTATTAATATGACTAGACATAAAAATTTATAAGCAAGATATAGAATGAAAATAACGTCGAAATAATTTAAAGACAAACTGTCGCACCAAATTTATATTTCAATTTGAACACATCAATAACATTGATAATTTAAACAAATAAAGTATGTAATTATTTACAACGGCATAAATGCGTAAGACAAATCAGAAATCAATTTAGATCAAATACCCTTTTGCAATTTTAAAAATTAAAAATGATTTCCTTTAAATGCAACAAGTAATTAAATATTACAATAATTTATTAACCCTTTCCTCGCCAATTGATTTAATTTGTGGATAATAAATGGAAATTTTTATGGAATTCCGAATCCCTCTTGTGTTAAAATCTGATGTGATGATCTGAATCGGGAGACGGCAATCTATAAATCGTTGTGATTTAATTTAAGCCTCTCGCACATATCGTTAATGGATCACTTTGCCCGAAATTGACGAAGCTCCGTGACATTTTATAAAATATAGTGCAAAAATATCCTAAAAGTTGAATATAACTCTTCATTAATCATTCTGTTAAACTGCCAAAACGTATTACATATATTTTTTAGAATTATGAATATTGTAAATCTCTCACAAATTTCACTTATTTCTAAACAGCAAACAGTTACATAACAGTTCTAACGTGTGGTACAACATATAGAAATACTCTATATAAAATATCGTGAAAAATATTGCTTTATTAAAAAAATATTTTTTTCTAAGAGTGAACGTCACCATTTTAAAATCTCCTATTGCAATTGTTACGTACTTTTAATTATTACACAAGATGTAATTACGTAATAAATAACAGAGTAACTAATATTGATCGATCGAATCATTTTTAATCTTGAAAAAAAGCCAAAATTATTTAAACGCGAGCCTTATTTTTTTAATTGGTGTACTACGCCTTTCATTCGTAGAGGATTAAATGTATTATTGTAGTTGCTTAGTTGGATTAAAATTTAATTTGAGATGTGAAAACTGGAAAGTGAACATATACATATATTCATATCCTCTAGAAGTAACGTTAGTTTCATTATCTATTCTCCTCCCATATGGACCAGCGGACACTAAATACCATCCGTTACATTATTACAAGAACAATTACTCCAACTCGATATCATCTGATTGAAGGCATAGTGCCTGCTGTTCCATGATGCGTCTGTTAATCTCCGGGAGTCGCTGAAGCAACATACTGAAGACGGATGGAGTCATATTCATTTGTAAAACCTGAAAAAAAATATTAAATATGTAATTAATTTGAATATTTAATTTTGAGCATAATGAAAAATTAAATAAATACCTCGAGCAGTTTTTGAGGTTGTCCACAAAGGGCTACGGCTCTTCCAAAATGTTCGAGACCTTCATCTAACTGCTTAGCAGCCAAAAGTTCTTCGCCAAGTTGAATCTAAAATTTTTATATAAATCAGTATCATTTGTGTATTAAAATTGTCTCGTGGTCCACATTAAATGGGTTCATTTTGTTATACCTGTTGAAGAAAATAGGCTTGAACGGCTTGGTGATCTTTGAGATTCGGAAGAGTATCCAATGTGGATTTTTTGCCACTGGAACTATTTCTAGATAGTTCTCTCCCTAAAATAAAAATTGAATAAGTAAAAACTAGTTATATTTTAATACAATACGAAGCCATAGCATTCCATCATCATCCATTGTTTCGTGTGCACGTATAAGCTAATTATAAACATCCCTTGTTCGAGTATAAGAGAGGCGTTGAACTTCAAGGCTAAAATCTCGATTGGCTTCTACATTTTGAGATTAACAATTAGATATCGACTTATACTCGCGACACGATTTATTTCTAAATATAGATGACGAAGGAATCAGTGCGAAGCACGCATTCATTGTGATAAATGAAAGTGACGCATTGGCGAGTGAGGTTATGCACTGACGTTGGCGCAGTTTGCGTTTGAAGTCGGGGTCGGAGCGGCGTTTGCGGTCGAAGTAGACGGCGTAGAGCAGGAGCCCCGCCAGCCCCGCCAGCCCCAGTGACACGGACACCTGCAGCTGCACCATTCCGCCGGTCGACCTGCCAACCACACGCCCGCAACCCCCGACCGAAGAAATCAATTTGCGGTTATGGCCAAAAATATGGAATCTTCGACTAAAAACATCTTCGCCACCACACAAATGTCATATCTATTCTCTACTCTATATGCTAACTGTAATATAATCTGAGTATATTTGGACACAACATAATAATAGTCAAAGTAAGTTTAATAATTTGAAGAAAATTTAATTACTCTTTTATAAAATTCTGGTGGGGTTTTTTTTATAATAAAAATACGTGATTTTTGACTAGTTTAACATTTAATTTAAAATCATCGCTCACTGTTGATCTTGAAAAATCAAGATATTGTGACAATTCCTTAATTTACGCGGATCGAACTCCACTAATGAGTTTAAGTGTAATCATCGATTTTAGGAGTCACACTGATTTTGTTTGACCTTTCACCCGCTCTCACTACTTTTGCATTTTTCAAACCATCTATAACACATTCGAGGATTTAAGATGTCTCCATAATATCGCAAATGATCTGGCTGCTTTCTTTTGCATTTCATTTTAATCCTTTATAAAAATGGCTTAAAATACCCCAAATGTGTTTACAATTTCTGGCCGTTTCATTTTTAATATGGGCCAAAAATAAATTCAAACAAGAGTATTCAAACGATACTAACTGCGACGAGCAAACTCAGCTAACTCAACGGCAATCGGTAACAAACTATTTTGCATCGTGAAATATTTTAACTCGAATATAAAATATCACACGAAAGAAATTAGAACTCTAGCCGAGAGACTTAAATGGTTCGAAGGACTTTATATTCGAACGAACGAGACTTACGACATCTACTTTCAAGTAAAAGAATTGTAAGGTAAATTATATAAGAAGCAAATATCGTAATACCGCTTCAGCCAATTGAAAAATGTTCTTTTTATAGAAAGATAGAGTTTTCTGGCATTTATTATTTTTTTGGATCCATTTAAAAATGACGAAATGAAATTTTTCTGAATTCCTTTATCGATAAATTATTAAATTGCCCTTTTAAATCTTCGTCGACAAAATTTTTAAATGAGATTGTAAACGCATTTCGATAAATACGTTATTTAGTTTGTTTATTAGAAAAAAAAATGATTAAAATTAAACAAATGGATCGGCAATTTGACCGTCGTCGGTTGTGTAACAGGCCACAGCTGGCCGGGCAGGCGTATGTCTCGCCGGGCCGGTGACGGACGGGACCCCTGCAAGCGGAGCGCGTGCCGCATCCAGCGCTGCCTGGCAGGTGAGCCATGAGCTTCTTCGGGTTCGGCCAGTCGGCCGACATCGAGATCGTGTTCGACGATGCGGACCGCCGCAAGTGGGTGGACGTGAAGGCGGCGGAGACGACCGAGCGGCTTCCGCTCTACTATGACGGCGAGTCCGTCTCCGGCCGCGTCAACGTCACCGTGCGCAAGCCCGGCGCGCGCCTCGAGCACCACGGCATCAAGGTGGAGCTCGTCGGCCAGATCGAGCTCTTCTACGACCGCGGCAACCACCACGAATTCCTCTCGCTCGTCAAGGAGCTGGCGCGCCCCGGCGACCTGCTACAGCACACGTCCTACACCTTTGAGTTCGCCAATGTCGAGAAACCCTATGAGGTGTACAGCGGCGCCAACGTCCGTCTGCGTTACTTCGTGCGCGCCACCATCGTGCGCCGTCTCTCCGACTTGGTGCGCGAGCACGACGTCGCAGTGCACGCGCTCGCCGTCTACCCCGACCACCACTCCTCCATCAAAATGGAGGTCGGCATCGAGGATTGTCTGCACATAGAATTCGAGTACAACAAATCTAAGTATCACTTGCGCGACGTCATCGTCGGAAAGATCTACTTTTTACTCGTGCGGATCAAGATCAAACACATGGAGATATCCATAATCAAACGCGAGACGACCGGATCCGGCAACAACACCTTCACTGAAAACGAAACCGTCGCCAAGTACGAGATTATGGACGGCGCTCCCGTCCGAGGCGAGAGCATCCCGATCAGAGTGTTCCTCGCCGGCTACGAACTCACGCCGACCATGCGGGACATCAACAACAAGTTTTCCGTGCGCTACTATCTCAATCTCGTCCTCATGGACACGGAGGACCGACGCTACTTTAAACAGCAGGAGGTGACTCTTTGGCGGAAGAGCGATAGGATTCGACCCGCGGGTCCGGCCACCGCCCAACACTTAGCCGGGGCTCAACAGTTTGTCGGAAGTCCGCCCCAACAAATTAATCCCATCACTCACCAGCCGATCGATAATCCTCCCAAACATATAAAAAATAACGAGAATCTCGACGATCCGCTTCAGCCGGACAGCGACGCCGAATCGGATACGCCGCCGCCGAAACCCGTCATAGAAAAGATGACCGAGTCCGACGATCGGGATCCCGTCGACGAACTGATCCCCAAAATGAAAGAGAGCGCAAAGATCGAAAAAAAAGTTGCGGCCGAGCCGACGCCCTCGCAATGAAACGCGCCCGGCCGATCGTGAGATTGCAAACTTTAATATTAAACGGATATTAGTCGAAACGAATGCGGTTTTTTGCCGTTATATAAATATTTTTGTAACTTCGCTAATTGATGCGATTTTACATCAGTCGAGTCGCAAACTGCAATTTAATGCGGAAAATGCAAATTTATAATAAGGAATTTTATAAAATTGTGTAAAACTATTCCCACATACAATTTAATGCGGAAAGACAAAAAAAAAAATGGTTCTTCTCTAATTGAATTTATAAACATTCCTTAAAGTATGTAAATTATTTTTTTATTATATTTCTATTTACTTTTTTTATATCCAAATATTTTAATATATCGATAATTTTTTTTTTTCAAAAGTTTATTGCAAATATTTAAGTTATATTATATATTTATCCTGTGTAAAAATGCATCCCTATATATAAAAAAACAATCTCGTCCGTTCGTTGAACAGCACGAATCAGAATGGTTGCCATTATATTCGTATACAATTTATGATATCAGAAAATGAACGAATTTTATATATATTATTGAAAGTGTCTAATAATATCTATGAAATATGTTCGGTTATGTAAATTTTTATTATATTTCAATTTGTATTATACATTGAAATGTGAATATACATTATATATAGATTATGTTAAAATGTAAATAAATATAAATATCGAAATTACTCTAATTTTATAATTTCAATTATAAGAAGATACATTATGCACAAGCCTAAAGAAAAAAATAGATATTAAGATAACGAGAACGATCTGATTATAATGAGCTGAATATATCTGCAAAAGAGATCATAGAAAACGGAGGAAATTAAATAATGAAGTCTAAATACAGAAAAGAAAAATCATGGATGGCAATAAACAATTTCTACGATGTGTATTGAAGAGATCTTTACTGAGCAGTAGATCAACGAAGGCTGTGAATGATATAATCCTGAGTTTGGGTTAAGAATCGGATTATAGATATGTATTATTCTATCGTAAATGGTTCTGCAGCGGTGATTCGATACAGTACGGCATAATTTAATCGTAAATGTTTTGTTGGAATTTATATTAATAATTTGAGCATTTGTTCAATGACTGTTATAATAAATCTTATAAATAATTGACCTGTCTTTAAATGTAATATAATTTTATAATAATATCATTTGATTGCGTAAGCACTCCCGTCGCTCACGGAAGATTTTTTAAGAACCTAGAGTTAATGCCGCATCTTCATATTATAACAGTATATTATTCGAATATTGTTTTGAGATAAAAATATCTCTTTTCCCAAGTCTAGCGACAACGGGAGAAGTGTATCCATCAGTACAACATTTGCGGAGTTGCATGCTGATGCAGTTTTACATAAAAATTAGTAAAAATTCAAAGACTAGGTGTTTGGGTCTGACAAGAGAGGTTACAAAGAAAAGACAGTGGTTAAACCCTGGAAAAAGGCAATTACGACCTGGAAAGCCGTATAGCATCCCAAAAAAAAATGTTTTTATCTGCGTGGTGGGACGCAAGAGAAATAATTAATTTTAAATGGTTAAAATGACAGAGTTATATTGTGATCGACTAAATCGTTTAGAGTTCCACGTTATGTCCAGAGAAGAGGCCAGTTCTAGTGAAAAAACGTAAAATATTCCTGGAACACAAAGTCAAAAAAATTAAAACTAGAATCAGCCTTTTTCGGGTATTTTGATTCAAAACCACGGGATTTAAAAAAAGATTTTTCGATGCGTTAGACATCTAGAAGCTAAAAGAAACAATAGCTGGAGCTCTTCATAACATACGAGGATGCAGAGTGAAGCCCATCAGCTGGAACCAAGTGAAGACCTACACGGGTCCACTGTAATAGCTGAGATGCGAGATCGAGAAGATTCAAGTCAACAGGAAGTTTGAGATTCATTGCTAAAATACGACATTCATTTTAGATTCCCTAATATTTTATTATCGATAATGAATAAATGAGATTTATTTCAGGCAATGAAAGAATAATCGATGCTTAAAAATGATTAATTTTTATGCAGCGGAATATAAAATGTATAGCTTTTAACATTTGGCATATTGATGATGAATCGTTATCATTTAATTGATAATAATTTTAAGATAAAAAGCCACACATGTTTCCTTATCTTAATTACGATTAAAAGAATCAAATTTTATTGTTCAATAGTTATTGTCCAAGTTGTAAATAGGCCTTTCTTTGTTCTGTTTGCAGAAAACGAGTTCCAAGAGTCTAGATGCGCCGACGTTCTCGAACAAATGAGACAGTGTTGCCTCAAGTGGCATACGATATCTCTTTGTTGTTCCGGTATTAAATTGGAACCGCCCAAATCTGCCGCAGCCGAAGAAAGCGCAAAAATAATAACCGATTGAATATAAAAAATGGACAATCCGCTCAGACTTAGAGAACCGCTGACTCAACGCAAGCAAGTTTTGAAAAGACGCGGCCTACTCTATAAATATCCGAGGACAATATCTTCCTTGATGATTTTCACGGGCCTCGGAGTATTCTTCTCTAAACCGATATACGATATATTTTTCTGCGAACGTATTCCGATAGATTGCTCGGAGCCGACTATTTCCCGCCGTTTGTACATGGAACAAGAAGAGTTGAGAAGGCAAAATCGTAAATAATTCGCACGAAGATGGATTCGTTAACTAAAGCCCAGACCCGTTTAAGAAAATATCCGCTGATACTGGCCAAATGTAGCGGCAGCGCTACCGCATACGCCAAATGTGTTATACAAAATGATTCCGTCAAAAAGGACGAGTGTCTTAAAGAATTTGGACAATTTAAAGACTGTTTAAAAAAAGCAGCCAGAGATATGAAAAGCGCCCTGTAAGTTACCGTTCGTTCGTATTGAAGATTAGACAGTGATAAAAATGTGTTAATCTGGGACCATTGATTAGATTTAGTTATTAATAACAATTCAAAAATGCAGCTGATGGCGAGTTTCTTCAACATGCCGTTTGGCACCCACGTAGTCATCGGGACGATTATACGATTGTTCCTGATATTGTATGCCAAATATCACGATGAGATATACGCCGTGCAGTACACCGACGTAGACTATAAGGTTTTCACAGATGCGGCGAGGCACTTGCTGAACGAGGAGTCTCCGTACGACAGACACACATATAGATACTCGCCCCTGTTGGCGTTTATGCTCATACCGAATATATTGTTGAACGTGAATTTTGGCAAAATTATGTTTTCCATGATCGACATAATGGTAGGTATCGCCATAAAAAAATTAGTTAGGGAGAATAAAATGAATACGTTCGAGACGAAAAACGTCAATATAAAAACAATTAATAGGATCGCATCTCACAGTGCGCTGTTTTGGATTTATAATCCGTTGGCTATTGTGATAGCGACTCGCGGTAATGCCGACACGATCGCATCCTTTCTCGTGATAATGTCGCTGCTTTTTCACGAGACGAATGTCGTCGACGGATTGAAAAAATATTTCATATCCGGAGTATTTTTGGGTGTCGCTATTCATTTGCGGATTTATCCGATTGTGTTTAGTCTCCCGATGTTCATTGCTCTCGGTAATTATCGAATTACTAAAAATACGGAAATCATATTCGATTTGTATCAGTTGATTCCGAATATGAAGCAATTGGCACTGGCGTCCGGCTGCGTTTCCACGTTGGTTTTCTTCACGAGCGTCTTCTATTATTATTACGGCTACGAATTCCTATTCGAGACGTATATCTACCATATTTTGCGGCGAGACACTCGTCATAATTTTTCGCTATTCTTTTATTTGCAATATTTGACCGCAGACGACAAAACTCAATATTGGTACAAAGCCGTTCCCTTCCTGTTGCTTATTACGTATTTCGGATTACGTTACGGTCGTATGAAGACGTTAAATTTTGCTATATTTACGCAGGCGATAGTTTTGGTGATTTACAATTCAGTGATAACGTCGCAATATTTTATTTGGTTTTTATCGTTGCTTCCTTTGTGCGTAGCCGATATCAATATTAGCAAAAGGAGAGCGATCGGTCTTTGCGCTCTGTGGCTCGCTACGCAAGGCGGATGGTTGTATTACGCGTATGAACTCGAATTCAAAGGCAAAAATGTATTCTTCCAAGTCTGGTGTCAGAGTATCGGCTTTTATATAGCAAACTTATACATACTGCAGGATTTCATTAAGAATTTCAAACCCGGATATATCAAGGGGGTGAAAAATGATTAATAAATAATTAATATTTCAATTGGAATTAGGATATATATACATAACTGAATTTTCTGTGGGATTTATCAACTATTATATATTATCTGACTATTGTGTAATATGATATAGAGTCTAAAATCCAGTCATATTTATTCACGATACCGTATTATCTACTTTTATTATATGATATGTATAATTTTCCAAAGAATTGAACGATATTACAGTATCACAATTTTCAATGTGTAGTCCAAGTGATAAATTTTCCTTAATACATATGAATGAATAGACTTAGTTTATAGTAATAGTGCCTCTAGTTATTGATTCACATTGTGGAAAGCAAAATGTTATTTTGCATTCGATGTAAATTATATTAGGTGATTTTTATAGATTAGCGATAGAATTGTTATTTTGTTCTTTGCATTGTTTTTTACATATTTTTATTCAATAAAATGCATTGGTGTAAATATATTTTGTTTTGTTTCTTGAAAATGCTGCCGGAACTGACAAATGGTTTATCTATTATTTTTATCTCGTAAAACCATTCAAAAATAAAATAATCAATATTGACCACGTACATGTATTATATATTAGTAGACTCATTTTAATCAATGCCTCAGTTGGTTGCTGTGGTTGCTTCTTTATCAAAAATTGTTAAACATAATGCCACCCTGAAGCTGACGAAGGAAACATCCGACATTGTATGCTTTAATTTTTATTAAGTCTTGATTACCAGCTTGCCACTAAGCTATAACCAAACTTTATCGTCAAGTACACACGTCTTATAGAGAGGAATTTAGATGACACATGAAAAATATGAGCATAATCATGTTTCTTTATTGTTAAAGTAAAGAATATGTCTCTGTACAAAGGAAAATATTCAGGAAGAGGAAGTGGATCGTTTATGACAACGTAAGTACGGAAAAGGCAATGATTCTTTTAGAGCTAAAAACCTAATTCAACTACTAAGACGAGGTTAATGCTTAAAACTGTTTTGTCGCAAGCACAAGGCTTGATAAAAAAAAGCTAGGCAGATATTTAAATTTCACGGGTTGTATTATTCAAATTGTCACACATTTTGTTATATTGGTACACCTGACATTGGTATATGGCCATATTCAGTGCTACTTTATGGTTGTTTGACAACGTAAGTACAAAAAAGTAGATTTTTTAAATTAAAAACATTTCAACACCTAAGATAAGGTTAATGATTTCTAAAACTCATTTTATTTGTTTTTTGGAATGTACAAGGCTTGACAAAAAAAGCTAGGGGGAATTTTTGAATTTCACGAACTGTAAATATGTTACATTTTTTTGTTATGTTGGTACACTTATCAGATAAATCTTGACATTGGTATATGGCCATATTCGGTGCTACTTTATTGTTGGCTGTTGAAAAGGATTCACATGTTTAAGTCGTTAAAAAAATTAATAGCGATAAAGATTTTTAAAGAAAATCAAAAAATAAATTGATAATTAAACAATAATAAAATCTGGTTATTGCATAAGTTTTAAAACCAGATGAAATTTAAGTATACCTTTAAAAGTTAAGCCCTTACAAAACAAGTTCCATCTACAATTCAGATTACATTCAGATCCAAATCTTGGGAAAACCTTTGAGTGTATTATAAAGTTAGAAAGACACCGGTATGTGATGATAATGATTTCGTATGGCTTTTACTTTGCCATTCTTCGCGTGCTCGTCGTTGTTGGTAGTTTTCCCCGCCATTTCGGGGCACGCCAAGAACAGCATTAGTTGGCTACGTAATCCAGGTGCAGGTTGACTCCCTAGCCTTCCAAAGGGGCAGGCCCAACTTTGGGCCGGCAGGCCATCATTGCACACCTTAGCGATAGTCTAAAACAGCCACCAGGTGCGCATTGCTTCCATCCGTACGAGTTTCCTCGTTGCCGCTACGGCCTGGGAACTAAGGATGGAGCGAGTTTGTAGGAAGCGGAAATGTGGTGGAAGACGGCTCAAGGAACTATCCCGGCATTTGCCTTTGATTGGCTAGAAAACTGCATTATAAATTTACACAAAATATTAATAAATAAAAGAATAAATAGTTTTAAATTTTATTAATATTTAAAAAACACAAATGTCATTCTTTAAATCTTCTACCACTAGGTATTCATAACAAACATCGACACGATAACAAAAATTAAAAATAATATAGTATGTTGATCGACACTTTCATTTTTGGTTAACATTTAAATGCTAATAGCTTCTTTATTATATTTTCCCCCTTTTTTTTAATAAAGAATTCAATTTTAATTGAATGGAATATGCAAATATAATTTACAGCAAAAAAATGCATTCATTAACATCGTAAAAATATAATCATGGGATCAGATATTTATTTTGCGGTTTTCTTTGCCGCTTCTTCCTCTTGCATCGACATTGAAGATAATTTTTTACCTATTCTTTCGTGTATATCTAAATATTTAGACACGCATCTATCGAGACACACCGATTCTCCTTTACCTAAAAATATATATTTATGAGAATGAAGGATATTAAATAAGATTTTAAATAAAATAATATACCTAATTCTACTTCGTGATATTTTGGAGGAATGCATTTCTTATGACATGCCGACGTTAATCTATTATACATATCTGACATCATTTCTATTTCTAAATCTTGAACCATCTGCATTTTTGAAGGATCCAATTGAGGTAAAGCCATCTTTGTTGATTTTTATTAAATTAGAATCTGAAGACAAAATGAACATGTTAAGAAATAATATTGTTATATTGCAATAAATTGAGAAAATTAATTACGGTTTGGCTTCAATTAAATCTCTTTGATTCGCTCTCGTATTCACCAATATTGCTCTCTCTCATACGCTGTCTTATTTTCATATCATGAGAACGCCGTGTAACTATAGATCTTTTAGAATAAATAAAGCCCGAAATACCAATGAATGTCAAAAATCCCCTGAAACAAAACAAAAACTGAATTATCGCTGTGACATGAGGAATAATTATATAAATGAAATACGATATAGCGGTTTAGCTCACTGGATTTGTTTACGCACGTGAGAGCTATCTTATTTAAAATACATAACCTCGTTCATTACGTCACAGCTGTGAGAATTCGCAGTCGCTATATTTTTCATATATTACTATTATCTAGATACAAATACTAACCAACAAATTGTGATTTTCCCGAAATTGGTTAACGGCATCGCCTACTGGACAATTGAAATGGAAGAAACGCAAGACACCGACAGTAGTGGATCAGTGTTGCCAGTGGAATAAAAAAATATAATTAAATATTTCATGATTATAAATTTGAAAGAAAAAGACACAATTTCAAATAGAATTATATTTATCATTCTAAAACAGAGATAAATTAGTGCGACGCGAATCGAATTCGAATATTCATTTTTTAGTTATGGCTATTGATATTCGTGTTGAGGCCTATCCACCCCGTGCGCTTGCTGTCAAGCGTTGAATTCATTTGTTTTGCTGGCTGTTGTTTGTATTGAGAGCTCACCCATTTTGACAATGGCTCCAAAGATAAAGTTACACCAAAAGAATGGGAAGATGAAGACGATTCCGTCGAGAGTGGCGCCGCCCCCAATGGCAGCCCCCGAACCAGCCGGGCCCAGTGTGCAACCCGACGCCGCCACCGCTGCTGCCACCGCCACTGCCGAGCGACAGTTCGAACTTGAGCTCTGCTGGTGTATCGAGCAGCTCGAGGTTTCTCTTCTCGATAAGAAATCAAATGCTAAACAAAGTAAATATAAATTGCACAATGTACTATTTTATTTGATTGTACGTTAATCGCTCATTCATTTTAGCCCAAGCATCAATGCAGATTCTACGAGTACTTAAAAATAATACACAACCTATGGTGAAGAAAAGGCTGTTGATGCGTAATCATTTTGGTGATTATCGTGCAAAAATGGCTACCGAGGAAAAAAATGCGAAAAAAGGTACAAAACAAAATATTTCTGACTTATTTTTTATCGAACTGTGTTCTTTTAATATTTTAATATCATTTTCATTTTGTTTCAGTCAATGAACGGATATCTTTTACGAAATTGAATCCATCCAGCAGTAAATCAACATTTTTGCGAAAGTCCATGGCGATGGGTGACAATTCTTTTCGATTTAATTTTGAATCTACAAAGAATGATGGTACAGAAGAGGTTATAAAAAATGAAAATGACGCAGTGACTCAATTGAAATCAGATGAGGTCACTTCAGTTGTTAAGGATGTTGCTGACGATGTTAAAACAAATCCATCTAAATTCCATTTCACTACCGGAGACTTTAAATTTAATTTTAAGCTCGAGGAAATTTAATAAATTCAATCATTTATTTTATACATTTTATAAAATCTGTAAATTTTAAGAGGACTATTGTAATAAAATTATTAATTTAAGTTATATGTATTTTATTTTATGAATAAATCTGACAGGTATGATAAAATCAAAAACCATTGTTAATTTTGCAATATGAACTTTATTTTGTAACAAAAATAAAGAAATATGTTTTCAATAGGTATTTGTAATTTCATAATATATCATTATACGTTATATTACATCATTTATTTTTATACATAACATTACATAATTTAATTATGCTACCCATTTAAGGCAGCGTGTATCTTTATGGATCGCTAAACAGTTTAAACAACAATATTTTTCGTTGCATGTGATGCAATTGTATTTTGATGGAAATCCGCACACTGCGCAGAGCCGTCTTCTCGGTTTGGTCGGTGGGGGCGCACGTGCTGTGGTATAATTTGGACCATTCGGATGTTCCTTTAGATCTTCTTCCACTAATTGATCAAAAGTTTTACGAAATCTTGTTTTGAAATATTCGGCCATCCCGCTCTTTTTCATTCTAACCTTCCTTTCTCTGAGTCGTTTGACGCCTTCATATTTAAATTCATTTTTGGGCAGTTCCAATTCTATATTTGGGTCTTCTTGGTAATTGTCGCGTTCCAAATTTTCTAAAGACTTCAATAGTCTTCTTTTTTGCGTTTCTTCGTCGAGCAACGTGTGTTTAGCTCCATCTTGTAACCGTTTTGACTTTCTAGATGACATTATTTGATTGTGATCTAAAAAAAAAAAAATATTTAATATTTTTTATCGAATGAATATTTGTAGAGACATTTTTTACAATTTAAATTTTGTAAGAAATGTATTGGAATTCAATTTTAAAAACAAAATTAAATACCGCGGTCGAAGTTTCGGACGAAGTACGAGCGCCGCGGTGAAATGTCAAACCAGTTGGCCTAAACACATCATTTTCGTACCATGTTATAATAATTTATAATAATACGCAATAGTCCCTACTTAGGATTATTATGAAGACATTCACGAATAGTGATGATACATTATAATCTCAAATAAAAAAAATCATAAAAGAATCCCATCTAAAATATTATTTTACTGCGATTTGTTCCAAATATTATTTATAAAGTTAAATCTATGTACGTTGATTTTCTGATTACTATCTGACTCAAGATTGGGTCTAACAACCATAGCGACAGAATGACGAATCTGACTCGTAGTGTGTTACCCGATCCAAATGTAGAAACTACGAGAAATACACATAGGAACTTTATTCAATTGTTAAAAAAAATTAAAACAAATATATCCCCATCTAATAATACTAAAATATTTATTAGGGCACTTCTTCTTTCCTTCTTTTAATAGGTAAAAAATAAATGCCGTCCTAAAACATGGATATATAAAAAAATATGGCCTTGATAGGTATTCGCCAACAATAGGTATCTCATTTTAAAAATTATCTATTAATCTCTCGATGCCGATGGGGTATATAATGTTGACCAAATTATGAAACATATCATGAATATCTATTTTTATTCGTAGAATAATCTATTTTATTTTAAAATATTTCAAGATATTGAAGACGAATTCATCAATATCTTGACTTGAAATGCTTGGGGTCTATTTTCCATTATACATAAACCCCATTCGGAAGACGCGATTGTTTTCGAGTCTTCTAAATGATAGCGACATTTTTCGAGTTCTCTTTTAAAATTTAATATATGGATCAACAGTTCGAAATATAATTAATAAAAAGCGCCAAAATATTGACATATGGTGTTGCCAGTATGCAAAATAAATAGCGGCGTCTAACAGATTAACGATCGTTATTCTTGATATAAAATTAGTCATTAAAATCAGATGGGACAAATTTGAATAAAAAAACGTTAATGCAAGATTTTTTATTAGCTTTAAAATGATAAATATATATCTAAAGACATATACAGAGCCTATCAGAGGAGGGAGGGGTAGGATATCCTGGTACCTCAAATCAATATGTTATACAAAAATATAGAGGAATGTAAAATGGAACGAATGTTAAAACTAATCATAAGACAGAAATTAGGACGAAAAGAAAAAGATTAATTCTATACTTTCCGCCTCTTTTTTTTCTTAGGGCTCTTCTTACGCCTCTTTTCAAAGGGCTTCTAAAATACATTCAAAACATATTTTTATTCAACTTTCTTGCTCCAATATAAGCCCCAAATGCAAGATTAAAATATTAGAAATAGATTTAAAATGGCAACAAATAATCTAACAATATAACATGTACAATCAATTCTTTTTTTAATTAAAGAATTTTCGTTTTTCTTAATTTTTTTATTTGTCATTATTCATTTTGTGCTTTTTCGAATATTCCAAGTTCTTCAGGAATGCAATTTTCGCTATAACGTTCAACTCCATCAGAGATTATCTTTATCTCCCCCATGACGGTACAGCGTCACTATTTCATGTTTTTTTTTCATCTTTTAGATAAAATTCACAGGGATCTATGGTCGGGGAAAACGGAGGCTAAAGCATCATAACAGTGTTGTTTATAATCAAAAATTCTTCCATTTTTTGGCAAAAAATTCGCTGAGCCCATCAAATTAAGTGATATCTTTGAGATAGTCAGCAATAAAATATGCATTCAATTTAGCAACCAATGTCAAAATACGCCATGGCCAATTTTATCGACACAACACCAAAAAAATCCGATTATATTTTGATCAAACCCTGTATATGTTAGTTATCGACAAAATAATTTGCAAGCCTTATTGTTACGTAAAGCTTATTTATTAAGATTATATAATTACATTAAGAAACTTTTAAAGGTCCGCGGTGGTTTACGGTGCCTGGTACGAAAGCTTTCCCGGAATAGTTGCGTGGTTGAACCCCATTAACTCGATTCGTTATTTAAGGGTTATCTTTTGAGTCGAGTTTGTCTACTAAGATATTTAATAATAAATATATAATAATTGTATTGTTTTAAGATAGGCGAAAATTGCGGATGTGCTTAAAATACGAATTAAAACGCGAACTTAAACGAGTAAAACTTTCATAATTGCGTACGATGTGGATGTGTGCACGAGTTTAAAACTGAAATTAAGTTTTTCATTTGGAATATTATATTTTGACTCTCGTATTTTATCGTAAATTGCAAAAAAAATCATATTTCTGCGTTATCATCGGATGCCGATTGTATTTTCTTTTCCTGCGAGTTTCCATTCAGAGACACGCAAGACACTACCAGTCTCCATCAAGCTTATCCCCAAAGATTATCAAAGCTTTATATTTTTTCTCTATTAAATATATCTTCAAGAACATATATTTATAATCTATAGATTATTAACAATTGACATAACCAGGTAATTTATTATTTAAATGGATTAAACATTATGTTTTCGATAAATTCTTAGAATCGCATCTATGGATATTTACATTTGTTTTTAAAAAATATTTATAATTTATATATGTAATTTTGTTGCATAAATATTGTAATAATTTTTGATTTTCGTAATTTTTTGTTTTTATGTATGTGTTTTTTTTTGAAAAGTTTGAGAATAAAGCCATTATATTTTATCGACGTCGGTTTTCTCGACACGAATACCGAAGTTATAAAAGGGGCAATTTTCTTTCGGGAAAATTCTATACAGTTCTTCAGTTTCCCCGTGAAATGTACGGCGGGACCACACTGGAGCGATATCTGCAGGACAACTTGGACCGGAAAATTATGGGATCTACCAATTACTTGACCAAATCTCGTCATGGTATTCGAAACAATTACGCCAATCTGACCAGTGACAAGGAGAATCTACACGGGAAGAATAAAAAAACTAAACCTAGGTTTGTTCATCATTCTTACATTCAAAATTAATATCTATACCATATGAGTTTTAATTTATCATATAGAATACATTTTATTTCATAAGAATAGACTATTATTTATTAACATTTCTTCTTTTTTTTACTTTTATTTTTACAAATCACAATCTAATATAAGATCACGGAAATTACTTTAATACAATATTTATTTATAACTATTACAGGGTAAATTATATTTTTTATTAAAATAATACATGAATTATGTAATAAATCGATATTAAAAAATATTTTTGGTCTTAAACGAATTATTAAGCGACCATTTTCGTGAATTACAATTATTAAAATTTTTATTCATTGATTATATTAAAATTTTTATCATCGTTTATATATATATATATATCAGAAATTTAATAATCAATAAAATATTAGATAAAACAAAGAACAGTCGCCATGGTTACCGAACACAACAAACATCATGTCCCCCTCAATTATTATGCAGTATACACAGTGACATCATTTGGGAATGTCCTCTGACACTTTCGTTACATTATAACGACAGTATCTTAAAATATGAGTTGATTTTAGGAAAAGTTTACCCAAAATGGCAGATTATGGAATCAAAAAGAGGATGCCCGACTACACAGAATTGGCTTATAAAGAAGCCGTTACCAGATTAAGATACTTTCTATCTGAAAGTTATGCACCCAGTGTCAGTATTATATGAAATATATTAATATGTATATATTTTTAAAATTTTATTAACAAATAATTTTATTATTAGTCGAGAAGCTCCAAAGTCGGCGCTCCATCGGTAAAAAATCTTGACGATTCCGGAGATGAAACGTATGATTTCATCTCAAAACCAAAATATCCGATAAGCTTTTACGGAGGAATAAAAACGTATAATCCCGTAGTGTTACCTCCTTCGAAGCTCGGAAAGAGATATCCATTCTATCCTAAGGATAATTACCGAAGCTATCTCTGTCCAGATACTACGATACCATTAAATAATACAATACAAGGTAAATTGCATTCATAATTAAATAATATTCGTAACATTTCATCTTTATTAATGGTAATTTTACAGATCCCATAAACACGTCTAGTATAGATCAATCCAATCTCGGAAAAGTATCGTCCGGGGATCCGGAATTGATGGGATTTATACAAAAGCAAGAGGAATACATAGAACAACTCGAGAGAGAGAGTTCTTATTGTCGTGTAAATACACATTTATTATTTTTAAATACAATCCGTAAATGAATATTAATTATTAACATTTTTTTTAGGATGAATTAAATAATTTGTTGGGTAAAGTAAAAGAGGTCATATCTGAAAATGAATCGTTGCATGAAAAACAAAAAAATCAGTTAATATCAGGTGTGATGGATCATAGATCCGGCGGATTGAGCGAGTCCGACGAAAACGACGGAGATAGCACCGGATTAGAGAACGATACCAAGGTATTTATACATATATTATAATGCACTCATCAATTTATCAAACGTAAAATAAATTATTGACGTATTTCAGTATATTTCTGCAAAGAAAAAGTACACTCCGAGACCATCTTCCCGATTGGAAGGTCCAAATATCGTATTTGAATCTAAAATATCCGAGTTGGAGGCTCAGTTGACACAATCGAATATCAATCTGAAAAAAATGCAGGTAATAAAATCATCTCTATCATGAAACTGATCATATTTATATAAAAATTAATAATATTTTGAACATATAGGAAGAAAATAATGAGATTAAACGAAAACTTTCGGATAACGTCATCGATTCACCGTGCATGGACAGTTTCAAAAGACAAATTGAAAATTTACAAAGGTACTACGATAATATAGAAGGCATTTTGACAAGAAAAATCATTTTTTTATTCAATTTTAGAGATAAATCATCGCTGGAGGTTCAAGTGACGCGGTTGAAAGACTCATTGGATGACAGGAAAGATTGCGATACGGATATGGTTTCGAAGATTAAACGTTCATCTGATTTAGCATATCAGGCTAATTATGATAAAGCGCAACTCGAAATGGAAATCAGAAGATTGAAGGTCTAAATAAATTAATAAAATTGAATTAATACTAGAATTTATTAAAAACAATCGTTTATTTATGCCGTTGATTAGGACGAGTTAGAAAGACAGCAGACACGTGTACGGGAACTGCTCGGAGAGCAAACGAGACGTGTAATGGAAGAGCGCAATGCAGTGGAGAGACGATATTGCTCTCAAGTCGAGCAATTGACCAGCGATTTGACGACTCATTGGGATTCTGCTACTAAACTACAAGTAAACACATAAAATCAAGATTAATTATGGCATGAAAAATATACTCATTTCATATATTATATGTATTATAGTTGGAATTAGAAAGGCAGAAACGTGAAGAATCTGATTTGAAACGAGAACTATTACAAAAGAATTCTCAGATCGAAGATTTAAAATTGGAATTGAAAAATAAAATCGGTAATTTTATTTATTTCGTTTTATAAATCTAGGATTACGTTAATATTTGTGGATATTTTAGCATCTCTCCAAGCGGATATAGCTCAAGCACATGCTGATCGTAGTGCCATTGAAGAGGAATTAGCCAACGCTCGACTCTTATTGGAAAGACATCAAAGGCAATCTAAGCACGATGCTAATCGTCTAAACTCTGAAGTAATATATTTATAATATTTAAGATAAATAATAATAACATGTTATTGAAATAATAATTAATTATAGGTACAATCTGTTCGACAACGTCTCGATAGGGCCGATGCCGATCTCGTTCATTCAAGACGAGAAAATCTTCGTCTTATGGAACAGCTTGCCAATATGGAAAAAGAAGTATGTACATATTTAATTATTGTGATTTTATAAATAATAATTATAAATACTTTTTCATATTTGTACAGACAAATCTACGTAATTTGAGACCTGCGTCTCCGGCGAAAGACAAAGATGCTCCGCGAGAGAAAGAACTGTCTACTAGAATCATGGACATGGAATCTAAACACGGTACGTCGAGATATAATTCATAAACATTACAATTACAACAAGATTAATGCATATTTGATATTTACATTTACTTCCATTGCGTTGATCTGATTTTAATCATTGTGGTAGTGCTTTAAATTAGGACTAGATGTTTTTTTCTAATTAAATGCACCAATTAAACTAAATTGAAACGACATTCTATAATATTTCAGTATGAAAATATAATAAAAAATACGCTTTTACCATCATTGAATATCATGTGCATGTTAATAAAAAATATGGGCATATTTAAAAATTGTAATAATAATATTTTATATTAAAATATTATATCCGAACGTTCGTACAGATGTTTTATTAATAATGCACGTCTGATTTATACGTACGAACACAACTATTCTAATCAATTACTTGAAAATCGTTGTAATACTTTTACATAATTGAGAGTGCGTGTCGGTCAAAAGTTAACAAATGTTTATATAACTTGTTGTATACATCATTTTTCGTTGAAACCTTATGTGTGTATTACAAAATCACACATAATATAATTAATAACTAATTTATCGGCATTATAATAACACAAAAACTGTCCTACAGCTCAAACGGTGTGCGAGCTGGAGGCGATGGTTTGTTCCCAGAACTCTCTCATGGAAAAACTTACAGCCGAGTGTCATTTGTTGACTTCCAAACTTGACGACGCTAGCCAAAAGCACAAGTAATTATTTAAACATTTTTTTAATTCGAATATATTTATTTATTAAATTATTCTTAATTATCCGTGAAGGTTTATTCAATTTAAAATAATTGTAACAGTTAAAATATATTTTAAAATGATTACACCTTCATCGTTTTATATATAAATATGTATAAACATTTTTAATTATCATTATTCGTATAAAACAATTTCATTTAATTGTTTATAATGAATTATATATATATATACAAATATTATTAAATAAAAAAAATAATCAGATAGGAGATTAGCACAATCATTTATCGTCGTAATATATAAAACACTGTAATTTCATCATTATAGTCGTATTCATATACAATGTGTGTTTGCAAAAATATTTAGAGACAACTACAATATGATATTATTTAATTTAAAACAAAATCAATCTCAATTACATACTTATATTATTATTCGTGAAATGAATAAAACTCAACGTCAGCTTTTGGTTAATGCCGCTTTATTTTGATTGGTATGTTTATAGGGCACTTCGCCAGTCAGATCATCCAATCAGAACTAATGAGAATAGAGCGCGCATCATCCAAAAACAAAGAGCGTCCCTTAGAAGCTGCTCCCTCCCAGGAGAGACCCGTAGGAAGCGAGTTCGATTCGTCGAGTAATAAGTGCCATATCGGTCCGACGAATAAAGAACTGGCAAACGGAAAATGTTCCAAAAGCGGTTCACAAATCTTAAACTTTCCACTGTATATTAAATCACCCTTTTTACCGGAGAAAAAGGAACCGATTAAAGTAGATATCAGTGTTAAAGTTGTGCCTAAACCACGACAGAAATCAAACAAGGCGGAACGTAAAAAGTTAAAAGAAATTAGTAAAAACGTAGAGGAGAATTTAGAGAGTGTTGCGATGGAGGAATAATAATTATAGTTGAACAGTTTTAAATTATTGTTAATTTTTAAAAATCATACAAATATATTTCTCATTGCATTTATATTCATTACATTTTTTTAATTATTCTTCTCGTACAAATGAATTGTTAAGTTTTTAGTAGTATTAGACGTTTGTGATAAACAATTTGTTATGTTTTAAGTATTGTGTCTACGCTTTTGTTGTAATACCAATTAGAGTTATAGAAAACGGTATCGAATTCAATTTGCTACTAGTTTTAGATCAATAAATGTACAAGCTAAATTGTCCTCGTAAAGCTTCTTAAGTAATGATTTAAAATCCAACGGGAATTTAAGAATATTATATCGTCATTAATAACGCTCAACGCAGCTTTAAATGCTAACATATCAAATTTTATAGAATGTTTTGTTTGTATGTGATTTATAGATTGAATTTTAGAAATAATAAATATTTATACAAACACACATGTTTTAATACCATCGACATTATTAAAACCATATAAATTTCATAAAGCTATAGATTTCTAGTATAGTCTTTTTTTAATTATTAAACTTATTATTTATATAATATTATCTTATAGATCTGTCAAAGAGTTCATGTTTATTTTATTTTTTAAACATTTTTTATTATGTTTGTAGTTATTACACTTAGTTAAAAGTACTTTTTCAGAAGAGAAAAATATCAGTTGACAGAAAAAAATGGGGAGCTCATGAAGAGGCTCAAAGATGTATGGAGCAATTACAAAAAACATTGCCCGTCCATACAAAAACTTTCCAATAGTCACAGTAATACAGCCGAAAGTAGTTTCTCAAATGCCAATAATTCATCTGACGTTCACAGCAATAATATAACATCGCAAGATAACAGCTTTGAAAGTAACGATAACCTTTCATCGAGTAAAAGATTATATGAAAATCAAGGCACTATGACTTATTCGGAACCACGCACCAGATTTAATCTTTACAAATATAAAACTCCACAATATATTAAACGGGATATATTAGAAACAAGATACAGAAATGATTGTTCTAGTTTTGGAAATTATTTGGATTATAAATCTACCAAAAATGATCACGAAAAAATAGATAACGCAACTTCAACAACAGTAAATTGTGACGATGGATCTAATACGACAATTAAAAATGAAAGTAACGGAAAAAGCGATGAATTGTTTGAAGAGCGTCAAAAAGTCAATTCGGACGATAATAAAAACCAGTTGAGCGTAGTAGATTCATTATGCAATAAGGTAGTCTTTATTTATCATATTTGTTTTTTGCATGGCTATTATTTGCATGTTTAATTATCTAATGCGTTGTTTTAGCGTAATGGGTCACTATGGATTGTAATCTAGTATCGTTTTATTTATGTTTGTGTTAATTAATAAAACACTAATGCGATATATACGTAGATAATAAATCTTTTTATTTTATAATATAATTTAATTAATTAAATTATTGTGAATGTGCATGGTTTGTTTACTCATTGAAATCTTATATAAAATGTATATAATGAATTGCGAATATGTGGATTTTTATGTTTTGAAATTGCATGGTGTTTTGTATTGTGTTTTGTTGTTACAGACAAGAAATGGCCACTCTCCAAAATCAATTAGAAGACTTATCATTGACAGTAAAACAGAATAATGTCAATAATGATAAATTCAATGCAGGTAATGTCGGACAGTAGCCATGTTGTAAATGTGTTTGTTTTTTATTATATTTTTTTTGTTTGGATTGCGTTTTTATAAATATTTTGGCTGGTATTTATTTTTTAACACGATTCTAAAAAACGATAAATACATGTGGTCAATTAAACGTTTCTTAATTACTTTGAGGTCGGACAATTTCTTGAATAAAATTTCTTATTGTTTAACCTCTACATCCCGGTGTAAAGAAACAAAGGGCAGAGTTCGATGGGGGGATTCAAAGTCCCCTAAGCTTCTTAGAGAATGTATCGACATGAGCTACCACCTGTAATGGCCTCGGACTATCTAAAGTTTCTATTAAACGAGTTAATCGAGTAAAATAAAAATCATTTGGGATCGAAATACCTCGGAATGGGAAGTTTAACAACTAATCTTGGCTTTTTTATAATAAATATCTGGTGTATTCTATTAACCATTATCATTCCTGTTAAATAGAGAGATAATAAAAAAAATTTGACTCTCTGTGTTAAATTCTTCACTCGAACTCTGGAAATGTGAATGACGAGATGATATATGTTCTTCGTCCTTTTATAGGGAGTAGAGAAGTGGACACAGAAATGGTGATTAAACACCTAGAAGCTTTCAAAAGGTGAATGTACAAACGCAAGCTCCGTATCAGTTGGATGAATTAAGTAACAAACGTCGGGGTGATGTCGCGTATGAAAGAAGAACGAAAACTAACGCGACATCACGAAAGATATCAAATTCTGGTATTCATTAATTAGGGTAAGATTCAAGAAAGACGAGAACCTGGGACACTAAGAATGTCTGTCTAAAGAACTTACGGCAGTGGTTTGAGGGAAATGCCTCCTCCTTGTTTACGGCGGCAATGGACAGTCAATTTCCGATAGCGGATACAGCACGAAAAGAAGAATAATAAAATTCTCATAGCCAATAGGCTTTTATTTGAACAGAATACCGTCTCGAGCTTCAGAATTAATACCTGATCCTACTGGATGAACGGATAAGCTCGGAAGCAGCGACATTTTACAACCGAATGGGTTCATCGTAAAGTAATTAATTAATATCTTCTACTATCTACTACCTTAATAGCTCAAGAAAATGTCAATACATACTTACAACAACGAGACCTGCCTTAAACTTTTAGACGTCATGTACGTCTTGACACGGGACCTCAAAGGATTAAGTTAGCCAAGACTCTTGCTTCTTATTCTATTTAATTAAACTCCTCGTAATACATATTCATTTATTAAAAAATAGCTTCTGGAGAATAGTCCATCGTACCAATTATTGACGAAGCTAATGTTTTGAATCATCATATGAAAATTATTTGATTTTTAGAAATATGAGATAAAATAATAAGTCACTAAACTTAATAAATCACTAATTAATTAATCGATTTTATAATTCATCGTTTTCATTCTGAGATTCATAAAATCAATAATAAATTGTAAAAGCATAATTTTTGATACTTTTTGAGTATTTTAATGTAAAATTGACTTTTTTGTAGCGTTTTATAATTTTTGTGTTATATATGCATATAAATTGTTATGTAGTTTTCTATGTTTATATATTTAGATATATATCTCCTTACGGACAAATATAATTTGAATTTTTTTGCAGACTCAGCCTACAATAATCCAAAAAATGACAACCAGTACGCCCAACAAATCTCCAATGGAGGATACTCAATTCCACCAGAATCTGCTGAACCTCAGCCCGGTACTAATTACAACAACGGAGAATCCTCAGTAAACAACTACAATCCAAACCCCAGTCAGTACGATAATGACAATAGTGCAATAAAAGAGAGTAAACGATTTGATAAACCGTTCAAACAATCCGAAGACGAAATCGGTACCGATCAACAAAATTCAAATTTAGATCCTAATCAGGTATATGATAATAGCACGCATGATTTAGAAAATAATAAAGAGCACACTAGCACAAAAGAACAAAATTTGTTCGGAGAAGAACAAGATATGGATTATACGGCGGACGGTAACGGCGATCAATACGCAATGGAATCAAATCAAGAATACGATAATACGAATCAACAATACGATGAATCTAATCAACAGTACGTAGATCCGAATCAACAATATTCAGACCCCTCACAGCAATACAGCGATCCCAATCAAGAATATTCTGAACAGTACGCTGCGGACGGACAATACGACGAACAAAATCAACAATACGATACGCAGCCGGATCAGCAATATGATCCTAACTATATAGAACCTAACCAGTAATGGATTAAATAAATTCAATAAACGGATAGAAAATTTTTCGCGAGCTCAAATGCTCAATATATTTAACGTTGACTCTAGCGTAATGTTTTATAGATTCATATAAATGATATTATTCAGAAAATTGATTATTTATTACGATAAAATTTTAATATTGGAATTGATCGACAATTTTTTAATAACCATGTTTATTGAGCATAAATTCATTCTAAAATTATCGCGATTTTTTTACGTATTAATTAAATACATTGGTAATTACAACTTTAGAATTATAATAAATTAAGATATAAAAATCTAGAGCGATAGATATTTATTATTCATGAAAAATTGATGAGATTAAAATGTGTACATGACTTTTGATTGTTTATTATTTATTATGCATTGTTATTTTATTTTTAATGAAATATTATCTAAAGATATGTATTTTTTTTGTTTCATTTTGACACTGATCCAAATTTGAATAGTCTTTAAAATAATATATTGTGGTTAGACACAATATTGATCAGCATTTAAAAAGTAAAATACTGAACAAAATATTATTCCTAAGGTGCAAACTAAAATATTTACCAATACTCTTGGTAGATGGCAAAAGTTAATGTTTGTCAAATATAATTAAATCAATTATAATTTTTTCGTCAGAATGATATGATTAAATAAATTTAAAAATTGCGGTATAATTTATAATTGAGATAAATTAAACGATTTTAAGATATTTTTATTAGATTGTTACGTGCACCGAGTTATTTAACCGATCCCATCTGTTTTTGTACGAAAATAGTGCACAAGTCAGTGTCATACATATCTTGGAAACCGTTTTATTTGCAGAAAAACAGAAGCAAATTGTATTTGGCAACGCAGGCAGTTCTAAAGTACACAAACTGACTCTGCAGAATAACATAAAAATTATATTGAAAACACATTTTTGCATCTATTAACAAATCAAAATCACAAAACTATTTTCAGACGTGCGTTGTTTAACCTTTAATTCGAATTACGATTTCGATTCAATGTCAGACATCCATTGTGCAATTAAAATGCCATGTCAAAGAAACAATGGGATGTCGCGAAACCGATATAGTAATGTGTTCTGGAACAATGCATTCGAGTGTCGGATAATCGATAAAGTGTTAGATCACCGTACCCAATTTGTAATGCATAAACAAATCGGTGACCTTGATATATATATATTTTTGCGATACTTAAAAGTATGATTAAAAAAATCATAACGCTCCAGATGAGACGATGTTGATGTTGTGGATCAATTAGGACGTCGTGATGTCATCCCTTCAAGAGTTTATTTAACACGATCAAGTGGTAATGACACCGATGGTTTAAAGAGGACGTCCAATTAAATGCCGAAGAGTTTTACGAGTGCTATTAATTATTTATGATGTATGTATTTGCTATAGTGTTCCTAAGTATCGACAATCCTAATTGATGGTGACAATAGTTTTATTATATAATTATATAGAAAAAATAAACCATTCTATATATAATTTCACGAAATGTAAATTGAAATTGACGTGCCTTGAGATTGGTAGCCATATTAGATGCTTACTTTATCCGTTACCATCAAGAAGATTTCACGTATTATGGCGTGCACTTGTGGAATGTAATTTTGGACAAAAAATTTCAAGTTAAAACATGGCTACCTATGAATTATTCCTAAGATGGCGTATTGCGACATTGAGCAGATAATGACAGAATCGCTTAGGGGCTAAACTTCATATCAAAAATTGCTATCCATAAGCGTTTTGCAGATTTTTTGATAAAAACAAGATTTCCTCTCATTTTTTAACGAAACCTGGTACATTAGGATGAATAAATATCAATATGATTACTATGTCTATTAAAATAATATTTTAAAACATTATGATTTTCGCGTATTTTTCATAAAAAAAACTTAATATTTTAAGGTTATATTTTAACCACTTATAGTGCTTCTTCCTAGATCGCCGTTTTCTATAAAACGCTCAATTTTCAAGGTCAAACTATATATTTCGAAAATATATAATACTTTTCTGCACTAAATAAAGGCAATTGGAAGCCCTTTGATTGACAACAAAATATAACAAGTGCACTTCAACAAACTAAAAATAGAACAAGGACAAAATATGTGAATGGATAAATGTTTGGTGTATTTATTTCCTTCAATTTGCAAAACCTAACCCCAAAATTTGTATGCGTATTTAGTCTTCTAGACTCTAGAAGACTAAATACGCATACCAATTTTGGGGTTAGGTTTTGTCTAGAGCACGGTTTTTTATACCGTGGTCCCTATTTCGCCACTATAGGAGGGTTGGTTGTATTTTAGAATTGATCACTGTTTTGTAATCGATATGATTTTACAAATAATACAATATACGACATCTTCACTGGTCAGAGAAGTAACTAGAAATACTAGGCTTATTTTGTAAAATATCAGAAAAATAATTCTTTATGATATAGATCTTTTGGAAAAAATCAGCGTTTAAAAGCATGATACGGGGTTGCATAGTTTCTTCAGGAAATCATAGAAAAAACGTATCTACGAAAGGAAAAAGTAATGACAGAACTGTCAAAAACAGTAAAATCTGAAAATAAAATGATTAGAGATAAATTTATTAACCGATCCGTCACGGCGTCGCCCGTCTATTTACAATGGAAAATATACCTCAAGCATTTCAAGTCAAGATATTAATTAATTCTTTATCAATATCTTGACTTAAAATCCAAAAAATGGATTATTTTAAGAATAATAGTAATCACTTAATATGTTTCATAATTTGGTCAATATTTTGGATTTTACTAATCGATATGACCCGCCGCAGACTGAAGCAGGTCGCCTTCTCTGAGTTCTCGCCGCACGTTTCACTAGTACAGTTTCACTCCCACTTGCACATCGTACCAAATGCGAGCAAGAAAAAACATCGCGCCCGTTCCAATAGAAAATAACGATTTTGTTTTATTTTTTTTTCGCAATTGCGGACAATAAAGGTCAATGATTATTAATAATATTTATTCTTAAGACTTTTTTAGACAAATACAAAGAGTTTGTGACATGTAGAATTAAAATTAAAAGAGTATTCGAGAAAAAACTTGAGGTCCCACATAGTCGATCGGCACGGCTAGGTTGTTTTCGGTTACCCAGAAAGAAATCCATGTTTTTTTTAATTATTTTCAATTATTATTCAGTGAATGTTCTTATGATCTAAATAGGTAATAATCTGAAGATCCAATGTCTGGTGAATACGGGGGATGTGAAATTACTTCCCAATCCAGTTTAATTGTTTTCATCGGTGGTATTAGTTTATCCCGTTGGAGAATAATTATTTTTCTATCGGATAAATTCGCATATTTTCCTTCAGCTTCTGATTCACACTTCTGAAGTTATGGATTTGTCGGGTTTTATTAATCCATAGTGAATATTTACACTCATATTCCACAAAATACACAAAAGAACCTTGCGAAGTGTTAATCCTGGCTTAGGGGATAGAACTGGCGTTTGTTTCTTAGAAAGCCATTGCTTTTTTCTTCTCATTTTGTCTCGAAAACAAAAATCTGCATGAGTCCTTCCGTTGGTCTTTGTTATACTCGGCCAGTTCATGCAAGACCCATATATTAATCCTGCTTAATTTGCCGAGACGTTTTAAATGTTCATGTGTGAAGATTAGAGTTTTTGTTAATTCTTCTGTAGTTTGTCAAGGATAGGATTCAATTAGAGGTTTCAGCATATCGTCATTGAACTTTGGAAGCCTTCCCGATTTAGGGGCGTCCTGCAATCCCTTATCACCCTATTTAAATTGTTGCGAACCGAAATTGACATCTGTTTTCAGTCAGCACTGGTCCATACATCTCAATGATGGTTTTTACGTCCTTGACGACGTTTAAGCCCAATCATAAAAAAATATGCAATGACAAATATGTTCTTCGCTAGTTTCGAGCTTTGACATATTGCCCTTAATAATAAAAGCTGACGAGCAACACAGTTAAAAAAAATAACTTATCTTAAATATTAATCTTGATTCCATGCTTACAAATAGCTGAAACTGCAAGTCTAATCTATACTCCTTTCGGCAATTGTAAATGTGTTATATTGAGTATGCAGATGTTTAGGGCATATGTTTAGCCTTCATGTTTAGCATGACTCTGCTATATACTGGATAAGCCTCCGCATTTGAGCTATAATTTAGGCTTATTCAATCATAATAAAACCACATGTAACAGTGGCATATTTCACGCGGTTTTTGGCCCGCCGATTATCCCATGGTAAAAAAAATTAATGGTCACCGCCATTAAGTTAACAGTTTTCTAATTTTATTCGCGTGTGTTCTCGACCAGAATGATCAAACGGTTTCAGTATGGTTTGGACACACACATGACTAAAAAAATAACAAATTTGATTCCAAATATGTTCTCCATCAATTATATCGTACCGATACTTCCCGTATCGTATTCTGACATCATCCAGAGTACGTGCGGTCATTACGTTAAATCAAATTTTAATTTAATTGGACGTACTGTACACGGATTGGCATATGCATAGTGGTAAATATAAATGTGGCTCAATTAATCTAACGATCGATCGAAGCTAGCGAATTGTAATTGTTTTGGTGATTTTTTTTTCCGATGCGTCCGAGAGTCGGCAATGATCAAAACTGTATGCAATTTCATTCATATGGACCACGTTTGCAGCGAACAGATGTGGCGAGAAGAAGCAGTTTCTTCACTGCACACTTTATCGCAGATCGAAATTGCTCTGGAATCGAAAAAGTGTTGAGCACGAGCCGTGAATACGTACAAATGGGCCAATCTCAAAAATTAAATTGGTTCACCGTTTGTAAGGAAATAACAATGATTCAAATATTAAATTTAATTCTTGTTATTTTAATCAACTAATTGATTGCATTCGGAAAATAAATTCGCGTGGTCAATTTAAATATAATTTTAAATGATTAATTAAAGTATTGCAACGACCACAAATATGTACGTGAATTGATTAATACATTTAAATTTTTACACTGCATTGTCATATGTGGAATTCTTTTGACCACAAAAAGCGGATACATATTTTCCAATGCCTCTAATTAATTACCACAATTAATTAATGTGACTCTATCGTATGATATAGTAAAAAAAAATGACTAATACGCTTAATATACTCTAACCCTTTAGATGCGGTAAGCCGATATATACGCAAGGCCATAGAAAAGGTTTCGAAGAATAAATGTTTTTAATTACCAATTTTCCATGTATATAAGAATGCAGTCATAAATTAATTTATTATCATAATTATATGAAAAAAATATGCCCCAATGGTTTAATAAATTATTTAACTGAAAGTTGAAGAATGCTGATCTGAACAATGTATTCTTGGCCTCGATTATACTTCTTGAAATTCAAACAATCCTCAGACAAAGACAATACAACCTCCATGTTTGTTAAATTCGACATTTGTCATTTAAAACATTCTGATTATTTATTTTGGATTCCCATATTGTACCGATCCTCTTGGTTTTTAACAAAGCTCATATTCATCCTCCTAAAATAGAAAACTTTTTGATGAATGGAACACAGTTTTATTTGCATTAAATATCTACGAACAGATCTCTAATCCTGACGATAAATCAGCAGGTCATTGCCTGGTTAAAAAGTCTCAAAAACTTTGTTTCAAAGGTGTTTCGTAGTGAAAGATTGCGTTGAGGGAATTTTGGAAAAAAACATCTTAAAATCCTCCATTGCGTGAGGATGGATAACCGATAAGGCATGGAGTGAAGTGTTTTCCAAGATAATGAACTCGACATGAAAGACAATATGGCCAGAATATATGTCTGATTCAGGATTTATCAATAGTAGCAGAAGTCCATGGAGTTAAAGGTTGACAGTACGGATGTAGAAAGATTGGCGTAGAAGAGTGGAGAAAAACTTTTCATCACAGATAAACTATTAGTCTCATAAATAACATATGTTAATGTTGTCCAGTGAGGAGGAATCTAATAAATAATCCATGTGGCCAACCTATAGCGCATGCCCCAAACTTGGCGTATTTCAACCTGGAGCCATTGCCTGGTACACAAGACGGTCGGTCTTATTTAAAAAAGTAAAATTATGCCTAGAAAATTTAAAATTAGATTATAGTAAACTCATCAGTGTGTGTACTGACGGAACGCCCTCAATGATAGGTAAAGCCAATGGCACTACAACTTTGCTTTTTCTTTTTAATTCGTTCTGTACTAAAATATCATTGCATTATATAAACCAAGAAGTACTGAAAAACTTAAAATATGGAGTACGTTATATTCCCGTTTGTGCACGTTAAGAGCACGAGTTAAATTTGTAATATGGTAAACTCTGAGATGCTTGCTTTCTAGGGAACAGTTTCTGAGTAGATTTTGGAAATAGGAAAACGAACTACCAGATAAGAACTGGCAATTTGATTTGGCATTTTTAGTCGATGTCACAAGCCCATCTCAATGATCTAAACTCGAAACTACGAGGCGTCAATAAATCATTTCCTAGCCTTAGTAAATAACATAAATTCATTTAAATACCTTAAAATATTTTACATCAATCATCTTCATCTTTCAACACCATATCTTACTATAAAAGTATATTTTATTAATTTATGTATCATTTTTTGGGCACGAAACGTATTAATTGAATTTCAGTTGTCTTTTTTATGGAAAAAACTAATTTTATATTCTTCGCGACTTCAAAAACGGATTAGTGACGAATATTAAGGTCGCATTATATCGTGGAACATTGTAATTTTATTTATTTTATTATAAGTATGTATATAGCGGGTATTTAGCAAGCTAAACATGTTAAGGTTAAATAATATTAACTGGATAATCCAGACTAAACAATCCCGCATTGCTGGTTCTTGAACACAAACAAGCATCGATAATTACGTTAAATTGAGAAGAAAGAAATTTATCAGAACAAAATCAAATATATGAGAATTATTTAATTTAATAATTTTAATGAATATGAGTCATCATTGTATTAAAAAAAACGATATTGATATTAAATCTTAGAACTCATGTTTATGAGGAAATTATGTTTCGAATATTGTTTTTAAATGCCGAATAAACATTAATTTCAGCACGTCCATCTCACGCTTCTTTCTTACATCACCAATGTGTGAATCACGCGTTATGAAGTCACATACCTTCGTTCTAGAAGCACGGGGTTTTACGATATGCGGTCGATCCTGTTACCAGTCATCTCCAAACAATGTGCCATAACCCTCATGATTGAATTATGCCTTGAGTCATGGATATCGGTTCGTGTGGATAAGCTGATCGTCGGTTAAACACGACTATGGAATATCGCTCTTTGTTTTTTTTTCCGATTGCGTTTAACCTCAATTAATCGAAGGATACTCGGAAGCCATTGTTCCCATTTTGAACTTTTCATTTCCATTGTCACGCGTGTATATGGTGTGATTTCATCATCGGAGTGATCTAAATTTTCATTAGCGGAATAAGAAACATATATACAACTCAACCGCGGGTTTTTTAAAACCGCATAATATAAACAAAAATATTTTTTTAAATCCACCTAAGAATATATGGAAAAAGCTCTGATTATCCGGATAAAAA